>PVKU01009332.1:0-62897 GCA_004027475.1 Anoura caudifer
CGACGCCTTACCCACCTTCGGGACCCCCTGGATCCTGCTGCAGCTGGACTGCGGCACTAATTTCCCAAAATTTTTAAAAATTTAGTTCATTTAGTTTATGTACAAACATTGAAATTATGAGGAAAAACAAAGGATAAAGCATAAATTCATGTAAACAGACTAATTCAAACTTTAGTTTTTAAGTTTGTTTACCTTAAAGTATTTCCTTGGGTAGATATTGAGCAAACAACTAGGTAGTTTATGTGTTCATTTAAAAGTTTTATAATCATAATAAGAAATAAGGTATTTCATTTAAGATATATTTTTAAATTTTGAAATCAATTATTTCCTGGATAGTGAAATTATAATTATACATAGTAATAAAAAAGAATGATAATATGATAAAATGTAAAAATAAATTTAAAGCAGGTAATTGTTTTGCTAACTGAAATTCAATTAGAGTGAGTACATTTGAGTAGTCTAAATGATGTAGCTTGATTGACTTGATTTTCCCTTAGAAAATAGTCAAGTTTTCCATTTATTTTATATCTAATAAACTTATTACACAGGTATTTGTTTATAATTTGAAGTGAGATATTTTTCATGCTTTTCTAGGAATGCTAGTTCCTCTGGAACAAATATTTTCTCAAATTATATGTTCTACTGATAGAATATTTTTATTCACTAAATTAACATTTTCTTGTTTATGTTGTTGTGTGGCACAATTCTTTTTAAAACCACTCTAATTATCCAGCTATTTATCTTACAAGTGGGATCACAGTTTTTGTGGTTGTTTTATTTACTATGGAAAGAATACAGTGTTTTACTACAAAAGAACACCAAAAAGGCCTTTAATTCTGGTAGTTCTTACCCACGAGTCATAAAAACAAGAAAAAAGATTAAAAAGCAGTGTTTATAATCTTAGGCAAAACTGTACCCTAAACTAGGTATAAAAGTATGTCTTTTTAAAAACATCACACTCAGAACTATGATTTTAAACCCCTTAATTTAAATTTACTTTGCCTTTGAAGGCAAAAACTCCTTGAACTTTAAATAGCTTTTAAAATTTAACTCTACTCTCTCGTTGAATTTTTCAAGTCCCAAAGTCACTATTCATTGGATTACAAATAGCGTTTGTAAGAGAGGCCCCTCACTAACTGTGTACATGTACTTGCCAGCTACCAGGGCCAATTTCCATACTAGTGAATAAAGGGTTAGATTATAATAAACCCTGTTGGTAGAACAAAGGCTAAGAGAGCAAAACTTCATTACCTTCAAGATCTCTATCTTTCTTATGTTGAATATTAAAATGTACTAAATAAAAGTGGAAAGGAAAAGAAGGTAGAAAAATTTTGGGAGGGGGCGGCTTGTAAAAGATTGGGCAAATGCTTGCATTAACTCTCAGAGGAAGGAAGCCTAGGTTATTTGATATTAATGTAAGGACTGTAAAATGAAAAAATTTAATTAGGGAAAAGTTAGAAGAAATACCCCCGCCCCACCCCCCAAAAAAAATTTGACCTGCCTGAGAGATTCTCAGCCCCAGTACACAGTAGAATGATCTGGAAAACTTTTAAAACATAGGTAATGCCTGGGCCCCAGCCCACTGAGATTCTGATTTAATTGTCTTGCTGTGATGCCTGAGCACTGGCCTCTTTTTAAATCAGCAAGGTGGCTTTAATGGCAGGAGGCTGACAACACAGATCCACATCTTACTGCATAAATACTCTGGCAGGCCTCTCACCAAAGGCCCTGGTCGCTTTAGCACCAATAAACGCTCACCGAGGGCCTGCACGGTGCCAGCGACTGTGTCAAGCTCTGAGGATACAAAAATGTTTGAAAATTAAAGTCTTCATAGTACACCTGCAGTTCATATTTCTAAAAAAGTGGTCTTTGAAATCTTCTACCTTTTTTCCCCATTGAAGATTTTTCCAGGAGAAAGCTATATACATCAACATGTATTTCTAATGACACAACTCTTTTAAAACCCCAAGATTGATTTGAAAACAAACCATAATTTGAAAAATAAGAACATAAATGACAATAACGATTAAAACATTCACTAATAAAAAAAGGACTAATGGCTCAAGTTTCAGGTCAAAACTAGAATCATGAGTTGAAAGTAGATGGACAAAAACCTCCTTTCAGATTTATACAAATCAATTTTTTTGGAATAACATTTTTATTTAATAAACATTTTACAGCATTTTAGGCATTGTCAGTCAAACACCACAGATCTTTTAAAAGTTTATAAACAATTTCATAATAGATTTTTTAACTTCTATTTTTTTATGTATTTTATTGATTATGCTATTACAGTTGTTCCATTTTCCCCTCTTCATTCCCCTCCACCCTGCACACCCCTCCCACCCACATTCCCCCCCTTTAGTTCATGTCCATGTTTCATAAGTTCTTTGGCTTCTACATTTCCCACACTATTCTTGCCCTCCCCCTGTCTATTTTCTACCCACCATCTGTGCTACTTATTTTCTGTACCTTTTCCCCCTCTCTCTCCCACTCTCCTCTTGCTAACCCTCCATGTGATCTCCATTTCTGTGGTTCTGTTCCTGTTCTACTTGTCAGCTTAGTTTGCTTTTTTGCTTTTGTTTTAGGTGTGGTTGTTAATATCTGTGAGTTTGCTGTCTTTTTACTGTCCTATTTTTTATATTCTTTTCTTACATAAGTCCCTTTAACATTTCATATAACAAGGGCCTGTGGATGATGAACTCCTTTAACTTGACCTTATCTGAGAAGCACTTTATCTTCCCTTCCATTCTAAATGAAAGCTTTGCTGGATAGAGCAATCTTGGATGTAGGTCCTTGACTTTCTCGACTTGGAATACTTCTTTCCAGCCCTTTCTTGCCTGGAAGCTCTCTTCTGAGAAATCAGCTGACAGCCTGATGGGAACTCCTTTGTAGGTGATTGTGCCCTTATCCCTTGCTGCTTCTAGAATTCTCTCCTTCATTTTAATCTTGGCTAATGTAATTATGATGTGCCTTGGTGTGTTCCTCCTTGGGTCTAACTTCTTTGGGACTCTCTGAGCTTCCTGGACTTCCTGGAAATCTATTTCCTTTGCCAGATTGGGGAAGTTCTCCTTTATTATTTGTTCAAAGAAGTTTTCCATTTGTTGCGCTTCCTCTTCCCCATCTGGTACCCCTATAATTCAGATGTTGGGACATTTAAAGATGTCCTGGAGGTTCCTAAGCCTCTCCTCATTCTTTTGAATTCTTGTTTCTTCATTCTTTTCTGATTGGTTGTTTCTTTCTTCCTTCTGGTCCATTCCATTGATTTGAGTCCCAGTTTTCTTCCCATCACTATTGGTTCCCTGTGCATTTTCCTTCATTTAACTTATTGTAGCCTTCATTTGTTCATCTAATTTATGAGCAAAATCAACCAATTCTGTGAGCATCCTGATCACCAGGGCTTTGAACTCTGCATCTGATAGGTTGTATATCTCTTGGTCGCTTAGATGAATTGGCTCTGGGGCTTTGATTTGTTCTCCCATTTGAGCCATTTTTGGGTTTTGTTTTGGGTTTTTTTTGTTTTTTGTTTTTTGGTTTTTTTGTTTTTTGTTTTTTTTTTTGGTCTGGTTGGGGCTGTTAGGTAGTGAGAGGTAGAGCCTTAGGTGTTCCCCAGGGTGGGACAACCCAGTCACTGGGTTGTGATGCTGTATGTGGGGGTGGGATCCAAGAGGGGACAATAGTGCTTGCTCCCCTCTCTCTTGTATTTCAGTCCCTTCTGTTGCTTCCCACAAACAAATCAGGCCCTTCTGGTGCTGGCTCCTGGGTGGGTGGGCTTGTGTACATTCTAGGACCCTATGTGTCTCTCCAACGAACTCTCCTGTGAGTCTGGGAGTCTCTCCTGGCACCTCAACCCCCACAAGTGTTTTCAATTGGTGCTTTTAGGTTTCATTCCCAGCACTGGGGCCCTGGGCTGCTTGGTCTGTCTCGCTCCCCAGTTTCTCCTGGTTTATGTGCATGCAAACGTGTATCCATGGTCAGACAGACACCCTGCACTTCTCACTGGGTCTGCCAGCCGCCACCTGCATGCTGGGGACTGCCAACAACAGCTTTTTCCTGCCACAACCCCTCTCTGCCGGCCTCCGACTCTGCCCCTCTTACCAGTTTGGATGAATGGTTGCTGGACTTCCTTACAGTCAGATTTTCTGTCAGATCAGGCTGTTTTTTTGTTTCTAAATTTTTGTCTTCCTTATTTTTGGTTGTGCGAGGAGGCACAGTATGTCTACCTACGCCTCCATCTTGGCCAGAAGTCCATAATAGATTTTTTTAAAGTTAATGTAGGGCCTTTAAAAATGTGTTTTCTGTATCTACAGTCTTACATATGGTTATGATTTTCAGTGATACACAAATACACACATCTTTAATTCTCTAAAAATCTATGCACAAAAATGTTCACTATAACATTACTGGAAATAGCAAAAAAAAAACCTGCAACACTGAAAAGAGTATTTTCTGAGCTATTTACAAACATGGAGAAATTCTCATTATACAGGGTCCACCAGAAGTAACACTTGCTTGAGTGTGGTTGGTAGGGTAATAATATGGGTATAATAATCTATAGCTTTAATTTGAACATTTCACCTAAAATGTCATATGGTGTGCTTGAGTGTGATATTGTTAAGTTACAGAATTATACGCTTATGACTTTGTAATAAAAAGGGGGCTTTATTCGTGCTGGACCCTGTATAAGATTTTTTTTTCCATAATCACAAGTTTGCTTTTAAAAAGTATATATATATATATATATGCATATATAAGGACTAAAAAGGAAAACACAACATTAACACTATTTACATATACAAATCCATTTTTAATGAAAAAATCCTGAGTAGTGCACCACTTAACTATGAAGAAGCCCAGAGACCTATCTCAACACAAAGGAGATGATAACCAAACACAGCAGGCCAAAAACAAGAGCATGCAGAGAAAACACTTCAGGCTAGAGCTTTGTGATAGTCAGAGAGGAGGCTTCTTCCCAACAGTAGAAAAATTGAAGTGATGAGATGATTTGAACAATTAACATTAAGTAAAAGGATAAAAGCCCCTTTTTCAGGCCCTCTTTGCCAGAGCTAGCTGGATTCCCTAAAGCATGACTGACTCTTGTTTTATAAGTTTCTGTTCTCAGGACTAGAAAATTACTGGAAGTGTCCTGAAAGTGCAAAGGCTCCGGGACAAGCCAGACCTAAAAGCCTCTGATAACATCCAAACAAGCTGCAGCCTATAGAAGACCAACTGAAACATCCTTCTCTGCAAATGCCCCAATTACCCAGCCACAACCCCCTCGCCCTTTATAACCCAGTAAAAGCTCAATCCCTAACCCCTCAGGGCTGGTACCTTTCTCCAGAACTATCCCCTTTCCTTCCCTGAAAAGCAAATAAAACTGCTCTCTCCATTTCCCGCTCATTGTCAATCTTTCACAGCCAGCGTTCACTGGCCACCCTGACATTAAGGAAAATCTCCCTAGTTTCTTCAGCCATAAATTTAATAAGGTTTTTTTTTCTCTTGATATATGAATGCTAACAAATCATAACAGTCTCTACTCAGTTGTGAAAACAAAAACATACTCCAAAGTTACGTGAAATTATTTGTAGATTGCTAATAAATGAATAAAAAAACCTGAATTTGATCCATAAAGAGGAACTTTCACAAAAAGCAAAAGATTGATTTTTAAAAAGCATAAACAATATCTTGGGCTTTGTCTGAATACCCAAATCATAAACATTGGTTAGCATTATGACCCATGGTCACACATATGGGTCCAATTCCAAAGTAAGAGCTAATAATTATGTTTCATGAGGAAAATCTGGAGAGTATATGTTACCATAACAAGATATTGATTAAAAATACATGAAGTTTTCCTTAGATTTAAAATGAATCTCTATTTAAAGGCCATGTATAAAAAAGCATTCTTTCTGAGACACCTATAGCATTTACTTTTACTCTCCTGTACTTGATTTCCTGAGGACTGCAATGGTTTTTCAATTAGGAGTTATCTGAAAGAGTTCTTATCATATAATACCATTGATATAGTTCACTATGTGTATATATAAGGTATTTATTGCCATCACCACTACTAATAATGATAATGATTATAATGATCATACAATTCATTGGGCTCTATTATATACATACCATGTCCTTAATAGGTGCTAAATATTTTTATATATTATCTCATTTAATCCTTACAATTAACTATTTCTATTTTAAGAATGAGAGGACTCTTATTTTGTTCATTTGTTTATTTTGTTCATTAGATTCCTCTTATAGGTGAGATCATAATGGTGTTTGTTTTTCACTAACTAGTATATTTCATGTGACATAATGCTCTCCAGTTCCATCCATGTTGTCACAAAAGGTAGGAGTTCCTTCTTTCTTTCTGCTGCATAGATTAAAAGTGACCACAGGGGAGGGGAAAGGGAGATAATGGTAGAAAGAAGGGGAAGGGAATAGACAAAGAACATGTACAAAGGACCCACAGATATGGACAACAGTGTAGGAATTAACTGTAGGAGGGGGGTGGGGTGGGATGGGCGGAGGAGGGCAAGGGAGAAAAGTTCGGATAACTGTAATAAAATAACAATTTTTAAATGATTTTTAAAAAGAATGAGAGGATTGCCTGAGAGAGTGGGAGGTCGTGGGGGGCAAAGGGAGGAAAACTGGAACAACTGTAATATTATAATCAACAAAATATAATTAAAAAATAAAGCCACTTTGACAAGGCAAAGGAAAATTTAAGCATAACCAAACCCACTGTGTTATCACAAATTTAGAATTAGTGAAAATGTAGAATTTTACGGTTGGATGAGATCTCAAAGTTTATCAGGTTGAACCATACAACATTCTATAATATCCCTACCAGTCATATACATGTATAGGCATGTGTTTGTTGAGCATATACTGTGTGCCAAGCTCATAGGAGGTGGTTTCTAGCCTCTTCTGAAGAAAATCTCAAGGAGGAATTCCTCATCTCCCAAAGCAGTCCATTCCTCCTTGGGCAGCTCTAACAATTAACCCTGAACTGACAACAACATATCCTCTGTGGCTGTTTCCATGTCTGCCACTAACCTCCCCATTGCAAAAATCAATGTCTTGTTTTTAATTTCATATTGCTTGAACTAGTTCCAGCATTTGACATGAATGACACCACCTTATCCTGAACTTCTGATCTAATTTCATCTTTCCCCTAAATCAGATCAGATGCCCTCATTAAAACCTGTTACAGCGCCCTACACTTTTCCTATGGAGCACTCATTAGAAGTTGTAAATAGATGCTTAAGAACATGGACCTTGGTGCCATACTGTCTGGATTCAAATCCTGCTCTAACACACACTACCTATTTGACCTTGGGCAAGTTTTCTTTACACTCATTTTCCTCAACTATAAAAACAAGAATAATAACAGCACCTACCTCACAGGCTATAGTGAATAAGTTACTATTTACAAAGTGCTCAGAAAAAAAATGTAGTTGGCAAAATACTAAGCAATATGTGTTTGTAAGTTAAAGTTAAATAGATCATTTGATTAAAATCAGTGGTCTCTACTAGATTATGAATTCCATGAGGATAAGATGAAATCAAGTCTATTCTGCTTACCATTTTATGTCCATTGCCTAGTTCTGTGCCTTTCACATCAAAGTGTTTGTTGAATGAGTGAAGCAATGTACAGTAGGACAGGTTTATTGTCTCATATGAAAACCATGCACCCATCCAAGGACCATCCCACAATTGCCCCATGATGGTCTCTGGCAAGCACCTGGACAATTTCCCTAGAATGTTCTCTCCTTGACTGCACTCAACTACTGTCCTTGGTCTCTTCTGCCTTTCACATGATACAATGATACATGATATCATTTAAACTCTAGAGACCTGCAGTTCTTGGAGAGAAGGTTGAGAAATTTGGAAATCTACTACTTAGAGTACTTTTTATTTTCCTCTTTATTTTTCTGTGTTAGGATCTCTCCATTTTGACCAGATCTAAATATGTACGTGCCCCCTATTCAAAGTTAGCCTACTATACATTTGATAAAGTCAGCTTTGCATTTGTCACTTCACTCTGTTTTGTTCTTATTGTTGTTGTTGAGTTCTCTGTCATCTTTCAAAGGGAGCATTTGATAGCATTTAGATCCTGCAAAACACTTGGACAATGTTAGAAATTATTTGGCAGAAGAGAAGATTATAGGGCATAAAATCTGCACTGCTCTAAAATAGTGGTAAAGATCCTCATAGTCTCTAGGTTAAAAGATGATAACAGGATATGGAAGGAAAAGCATAACAGCAAAGAGACTTTGTCTAAAGATCATAGTTTCCTCATGTAATATTTAGTCATTGGGTTGTGAATATGTGCCTAGTCACAGAAATAATATTTGAAATCTACTGGATAACAAATTCGTGAGTATCACAATGAGTTTATCTTTCCATGTTCATTTCCTTCAGGCAGAACTATTAGTAGAACTTGGTTGAGGAGGCAGATCCTTTGGCCCTTGAAAGTCAAGAGAATTAATGTAACAAAATCATAGGGAAACTAAGGTCAAAGATCACAAAAAGGACTCTACAATAAATTATTTCTTACCATCTCAATTTTCCCTCTGGATAGTCTCAAGAAAATAAAGCCAGAAGTGTTTACTAGGTGTAGATAAGTAGAATCTATTTACCGGGAAACAAATCCTTCTCAAAGGCTGACCAGAAAAGTGGCAGTAGAGTCAACTCAAAATTATGTTTTTAAAAAAATTTTTTAATAATCAAATTCTTCCAGACACATACACTTGAGCATGCACACATGCAACCCACTTGTAAATTAACCTCTGATAATTTTTTATAAATGTTAGTTTTGTTGTTGTTGAAGATTTACCTGGTAATACTATTTGCTACTTACCTGGTATTAAGGTAAAAGTTTAAAATTTTGTATTAGAGAAATAACACTTCAGTGAACAAAAAATAATGAAGTCTATTTTTCTCTCATTTAACAGTCCTACAGGGTGAATGAGTAGGCTGCTCTGCTCCACCTAGTAACTCAAGGATCTGAGTTCTCTCCATCTTTCTAACTTACTTCATTTGCCTTTCGGAACACCACACTCAGTTGGTATACCTCCTATCTTTTTTGCCTCTCCTCTGTTTTGGGAGAGCTAGTTCTCCCTCATCTATCCCACTTCTAAAGGTGAGGAGACAGGGTGCAACCCTTGGATTGTTCCTTTTTTAAATATCACTCACTCTCTAGGTGACCTCACCCAGTATTGCGGTATTAAATAATAACTATATTGATCACTTCTAAATGAGTATTCTTAGTCTGGATTCCTCTTCTAACCTTCAGACCCGTACTTTTACTGATCACCCAACACCTCAGTTGGAATGTAATAGGCATCACAACCTTGTCTAAAACTGGGTTACAGATATTTCCCTGAGTTACAGCAAATGTCTGTAAAACTGAGTTACAGATATATTAGCCTCCTATAGTCTTCCCAATCTAAGTTATAGCAGCCTCTTCTTTCATGTTCCTCAAGCCAAAATCATGGTGTTTTCCTGGACTCTTTTTCTCTCTTTCACACCCTGTATCCAGTCTCTCAGCGAATCCTATGGGCTCTCTACTTTCTTTATTTCTTTTTTATGTTTTGGAAGTTCTTTTTTTAATAGTTTACTTTTTATTGTATATTTTCCATTACCATTTATTTCACTTGTGGCTTTCTCTTCAATATTCACCCAGAACACAACAGCTCCTCATTTCATTACTTCATCTAGACTGCTAATTGGTCCCATAATGGCCAAATACCCAATCAACATTTCAAATCTTCCTTCCTGGGCTAATTTTTCTCCTTAGCATTTATTTCTAACAAATTCTACATATATTTACTTACCATTTTTATTGTCCATCCAAGCTCAAGAGGGGGAGGAATTTTGGTCTCTCTATTTACTGATGTGTAGCCAGCATTTAGCATGCTGCTAGCATGGAGTAGACTCTCAGTAAATATTGGATGCAAAATGAATGAATCTGGTTTCTTCTCCATATTCTAGGGTGTTTTTCTTACCTGCTTGGTTGAGACTTGGTCCAATGATGGTTCATGTTCAGCAACAAGAAGTGGGAGAGAACACTGAGGAGTGTACATGTAGTTCAGGGTCTGAACTGGAAATGGCACACATCGGTTCCATTTACATTCTATTACAGAGAACTTAGAAACCTGGCCATATCTAGCTATCAGGGGTCTGGAAATGGCACTCACAGCTCGAAAGCCGTGGGCCTACCTACAACTTTATAATTTAGTAGAAGGATGGAACAGAATTTGGTAAACAGCTAACAATCTCCACCTTACCTATAATTTACGCAGCTTATTTCATCCAGGATGAAACTTTCAACCCACTTTGGACTCCTAGAAGTAAATTACAGGCTGAAGATAGACCTATTCAGTAGTGTGAAACCCAAGAGTATTATATAAACAATTGATACCAGTTTTCTCATTAAAACATGGCTGAGGCAAATCGCATTTGAAGGCTCTGCCAAAAAAGTAAAAAGGCTCTGCCAAGTCCCAGATATTCCTGCTACTTGCTTTAGACAGACACTCCCCAGAGTATGTGGCCCATATCTTTACCCTTTTATTGTTTTATTGCTTAGAGCAAACTTCAGAAGTTGTGCAGAAATAACATTAAGAATGAAGGGGGAAAAAAGTTTGGCTGAAAACTCCTGAAATAATAAAATAAACTTATTTCTGAGTTTTTTATTCTTATCTCCTTCAATTACTAGAACTCCTGAAATAAAACAATAAATGAACTTTCCTCCTTCTAAAAGCATCTATGAAATGACCTTCAGAGAACTAGATAATGTAGATTTATCTAGTTCTACAATCTACAATCTACAATCCAAAGTCCAAGCACAGAGCTTTACAGCAAACATAATTTCAGGTATTGAAATTAATCAGTAAACCAGAAATCACATTATTGTGCTTTATCAAAAGTTTTAAAAATCTCAAGACCTTTTAAGTCTTGTGAAATTAATGAATTGAAGTTAATTCCCACAGTTAGCAAATAGAGATTATGTTCTTATGCTTCAGGATAGAAACCTAACACAAAAAAAGCATTTGTTAATGACATGTACCCTTTCAGCAAATAAAATGTATTAAGTACTTGAAAAATAATCATGGCTTATATCAACAAGGTTTATTAGTGCTTCACTAAAAGAACTTACAACATTTTACATGGTGAGTTTGCTTTTCTGCCAAAGAATCCAAAGAAACAATTGCAAGTCAGCATCCTCTCCTCCAGGTTTCACTGTGCTCCATGTAGTGTATTCAGAAAATGGCATCTGGCAGGAGCATGACATTTTCACAGCTGAGAAATGCACATTTTCCTGATACTCTTGGAGGAAATCATCTGAATTTTTTAAAGGGGACTCAATAGGCAGTCAAGGATAAGTAAAAGTAATGAAGTATTTATGTAACACTGAGTCTGTAGTTTATGCAACATTTTATGGTTAAACTCTCTAGTCTAATTGGCTATGTCCATTCTCCGTGGTCCAAGACTAGCTCGGGGATAAGAATGGCCTAGCTATGTTCTCTAGAAGCCAACTTCACAATCCTGTGGCAAATAGAAATTGAGAAATATTTGTTCAGTCCTCATACTCCTCTGTTCTGTGAATCTAGCCCCCATTTGCCAATGGCTTTAGAATCATTTTTCTTCATGGCCATACCTCTAGCTGTTAAGTAGGTTATTATTATATTTCCACTTAAGATTATACAAATGAGACTGGAAGTTACTGTTCTGTGAAATAAAGCACATAAGAGAAAAAGTATTATTTCAGATTTACTTACTCAGTATACGGAGTTCACATATGCTGTGCATTTCTAGTACATTTTTGTTCTCACTCTCAGTCTTTTGAAACAGTTAGTCCATGGCCCCTTCAACCCACTCATATTCATTCTGTAGCAGTCATGGTTGTGATCTGTAGTATTTTCTCACAGCCAAGAATTTATTCTTCTTTTGACCTAATACATCTGTAAACAGTAGTCTATAAATAATGCTTTTAACCAACAATTTTTAAAAATATTTGATGGTTAAACTCATGAAAACATAACTTGAAATGGTAGCCTTCTTTCTACCAATCTGTAAGATCCCCACTGGTTCATTAGGGTTATAGGTTTTGACACTTAAATTGTACATATGCTTCCCATGCACCAAATTTATTTATTTTATTTATTTTTCTTTCTTGTTGTTAGGATGTAATTTTTAAAATTACTTTATGGTTGTTCAATTACAGTTGTCTGCATTTCCTCCCCACCATTCTCCCCAACCCCAGCCAAACTCACCTCCTTCTGTGGCTTCCACCCTCCCCCTTGGTTTCCATGCACCAAATTTTAAAAAAAAGAAATCACTTCCCAGATGAAATGCAAAACGTGTTGAATTACATACTCCCCAAAAGCACTTTATAAGGTACATTCTCCTTGGGATTATTATTAGGATCTTAATAAAAAAGGAATCCTAGCCCAGGCATTGCCAATGTGGGCAGCACCACAGGCATTCTTTGTACTGTTAGCGATTTTGCAGGTTGGTATTTTTGGGTGACTGTTTCCTAAAAAACATTCAGGAAAAAAATGTTTAACTTATGAGAAGGGGCCAGTGAATGAGTTTACTTAATGTCCCCCCTATTTCTCGAGCTGAGATGCAATAGGAGCAGCTCACAAGGAGACATTCTTAAGGGCAGGATGTGGGGGGAACAATTACCATCAGACCCCCCTTTTGGCAGGGACCCTCCTTGTCCACCAGCTCTGCCTCTGTGGGTGTTTGCACATGTGATCACGGTGTTTGAGGCTTGGGGCTGATCCAGTCAACATGAAGTATTTTCCTCTGTGATTGTACAGCTCTCTCACAACCTTGATAAAGCGTTATTACCAACATTGATAACCTACAAAATGTGTTATGAAATGTGGCCCTGTTTCTCTGGCCTCACACCAAAGGTCCCACTCCAATCCCTGTTTCCTTTAAAGAATTGTTGCTGATAAACACTGTCATTCAGGTCAGCAGTTGGGGTGCAAATCCCAATCCATCTGCCCACTGCAGGTCACTAACAGATACATTCTATCCTTAGAACAGAATCATAAATGCTCCTCCTGGGCTACAAAGCCCTGTGCTGGAGGAGCCCTGCCTACCTCCAACTTCAACTCATACCAGTCGCTGCCTCAGGCACCACATGACAAGCACCATGACTTTCTTTCATTTCCCTGAAAGTGCCAAGTTTTGCCCACAAGACCTCTGCTGTTCCTTCAGCTCAAGATACTGCCATCTCCCCAGCATTCACCTCCCACTCTTGCACACATGGGCACATGCATGCACATGCACACACCCTGTCTCTGCCCCCACCCCTGCCCACCTTCTCTCCCTAACTCCAACTCCTGCCTTCAACTCTCACTTTAATGTCATTTACTCAAAATATGGCCTTTCCTAAACCCCAAATCTAAATAGTCAGTCCTATAACAATGGCTCCAATTATCCTGTATTTCTCTTTTATGTCACTATTTGAAAATACATATTGTGAAAATAACTATGTATTGACAATACATATTTATTTTTGTGACTTGGTTTTAAAGTTGTTTTTCCCTCACTAGGTTAATAATAAACTCCATCCAGGTAGTCTGGGTCTCTCACCATGGTGGCCCTGACAACTAGCATGTAACAAATGCTCAGTGAATAAATGTTAGTTGGAAGAACAAACTTCTTTTCCACATTGCTTACCAGAAGGAAAGGTCTCAGAACATTGGCCAACTGTTTCCCAGATTCTAGGTCCTTGTCTTATGATGAAGTTTTTGAAAAGTACCAAGATGTGTCTTAACTGTCACAGAGCTGGCTTATGTCCAGATAGATTGCTGACCAGCTCTGGTTGTTCAACTATCCTTTGAAAGAACAGCTAGCTCATTCCCTGCCTGGTTCTGGCAGGAGAAGGCCAGGTGTCGGTGGCCACAAAGTCCCTGTGCATAATAACCGGAAGCTACTTGTATGCTGCCCTATGTTCTCCGCAAAGATTGTCCATCCACTTTCCTCACTTTCTTCCGGACATCTTCCTCCACTTGCACAGTTAGAAGGCATGAAAGCACTACCAATAACTGTTTTTATGTCTTCAAATGTTGTCATTTAAAGAATATTATCTTTTGCAATTCCTCAAATTAGATTGCCATGTATTGGTTAGCCTGAACGCCGAGGAGACCAGATTATATAAGCGCTAAATCTAATCCTGTATCTCTGGAGTTCTCTAACTAGGAGAGCTTGGTGTGTATGCCACCACTTTTCAACCAGACAGCTGTTGCCTCAAGACCACCTTGTGTAGCTATGGGACAAAGCATTGCTAAGCATGTTCAAACCAGCAGTGTCACTGGACCTGACACCAAACACATGCAGCCACTCATGCTCTTCTATAACTCCTGTCCCTACCGTGACATGAGGAGAGTGCTGCCCAGATACAAAGGACACAGTCTCATGAGAGGAACTCGGTGGCCCTCTGTGGGCAGCCATCTGTGGAGATAAGCGTAGTCCCAGAGCCACTAGACGTAATAACTTCTGGTGATAGGCATCTGACCTGTGGCTATAGCCACACCAGAGACATGCCTTAGCATCCTCCAAAGCCCTGAACATGACTAGTAGCAGTTACAAATAAATTATTGTTAGAAATTCTTGCTCTAAGCCAGCTGACTTTACAGTTCTCTGCCACCATTTGTTTTAGGTGTGGTTCCCTTGTAGTTCCTAATACGTCTCGGCCATACATAATTTATGGCTTCTATTTTAAAAAGTTCTATCAGAAATCAATAAGAATATAAACACACCTACCATTAAGAATGTCCTCCCAGCAACCATCAGCCCCTGCCACGCTATTCTTTTCACAGAGGCAACCAGAACAATTGATGTCCTTTTTATGTCAGTTGTTTTGCTCAGGCTGAGACACAGCTGAATGCAACATCAGCTAGTGTTAGGGAAGAGTACCTGCACCGAGACCTTTAACTATGAGCAATCATTTAAAGCACAGTTGGAACTCGGCAGCACAACAGCTCAGTTGACATTTCAACACATTTAAGAATGAATACTGTATAGATTATGTTGGGAATGTTTTCCAACCAGCAAATCTAACTAAAATCAAACTAAATTGCTACCATGCAAGTCACTTTTTGGTATTTATTGAAGTCTTTGACTGTATTATCTATGTTGGGTAGTTTACATACAATGTGATAATTGTTTAATTAATGTATGACCAATACTTTCATTAAGTCATTCAATAAACATTTATTAACTGCCTAATATGTGCCAGTCACCATGTCAGGTATTGGTGTTATCGTGATGAATAAATCTCTACCTCTGCCTTCACAGTGTGTTCAGCCTACTCCATGCCCATGTCTAAATTCTTCCCAAAACTCTGAAGAATAGGCAACAGCTCTATTCATCTGTATATTCTCAGTGTCCTACTGAGTGGCTGCCACATAGTAGATAGAAAATAAAATTCTTGTTAAATAAGTTAATTAATAAATGAAGAAGAAAAGAAAGAAAAAGAAAAAGGAAGGAAGGAAGGAAGACTACTAAACAAATATTTAAAGATCTAGGCTGCCAGAGACCGACCACCGGAACAAGAAGCAACACCCATTTGTTACTCTGTTCTTTGGCTTTAGAAAACAGAAGAGACATACTCTTTGCCACCATTTCTACCATTTTGGCTCCCATGCAGCCTCCAATAACTTTTTTACTATGAACATTATTTCCCTTTGCTCTTTCCTTTGCTTTTTTATGAAAAAAAAAAAAAAAAAAAGCCTAGAGTAACGTAAAGACTAGATGTCAGGTTTAATAAGCAGCTAATTAGCTGGGGCTTCCTCCCCTTCCATTTGCCAAAGCAAGTCACAGATCAGTTACCATTAGGTTTTGATTTGAGATTTTCTAATATGTGCGTTTCTTTCTGTAACTTTATTAGACCAAGCCTGGGCTTCAGGAGGTCCAGAAATCAGGGACTTCCTAAGGAGTAGAACGTAACACAAAGCTCAGTCAACACCTCCTACTCTCATATCCACTATGTAAATAAACCCCAGGTTTGAATGCAGCACCAGGCTAGTCTGCTGTTCTCCACCAATAATGGCTGAGAGTTGGGTATCCCACCAGGTCTAGGAAGAGTCTTTGTAAGTGACCACTCAGCAGGTTACCTGAAAATTCTAGCCATTGAGCTCTGAGCACCATTCCCTGGATATTTCTCAGAGACCCAGAAATAAACTGGGCTTTCTCAATCTAAATGGTGGGGAAAGTTCTAAGTAATGAAAAACAATGGTCAA
Organism: Anoura caudifer; assembly: GCA_004027475.1. Taxonomy (NCBI): domain Eukaryota; kingdom Metazoa; phylum Chordata; class Mammalia; order Chiroptera; family Phyllostomidae; genus Anoura; species Anoura caudifer. Next base: position 16,272 of record PVKU01009332.1, read on the forward strand.
CATAGTATCACATAGATCATTAAGCCTAGACATTTTTGTTTCTGGGTGTGAAAAATCACAATCTACAAGTCATATTACTCTCAAGGCTGTTAATAACTGTGGATCAGAGAAATCTTCAAAAGGCTCTTTAGTAAATGTGTATTTTATATATATATATATATATTTGGCAAATAAATATATTCATTCATTTAACTAAAAACTTACCTACAAGGCAACAGGTAGCAAATTAAGTGATAAAGGTGAGTGTGAACCACTTCCTGTCCTGGAGGAGTTCACAATCAAGAGAGGGAATAGTTTCAAGTGTATTGAGTGCTGTGAAAGTATTTACACAAACTGCTCTTGGGGCAAAAATAAGAGCAACCTCTTTAGCTCCACGCTTAAGGGTGCAAACTCTGGTGACAGGTTGCCCACCCCACAACCCAACATCAAGCCTCACAAAGTGTGAGGTTTAAATGAGCTAATACTTGTCAATCACTTGGTAAGTTCTTAACACTTGTTAGCTTCTCTCCCCAAACTAAGATACCTGGTTTGTTCTATCCATCGTTATTTGAAACACTATCTTTGTCTCATGTGTAACTTAATTTTTTGCCTCATTATTGAATGACTATTCCTCTCCCCCAAATCTTTATTAAAAATCTAAACACACATTGTTGTACATTAGCTGCTAAAAGCTGTTTTCAAAACTATTGAAAGTAATGCTCACTCACCCCCCCACCCAACCCCAAAAAAGATCAGGCCTGAAAGAACCCAGGTCCCAAGAGCATAGCCAGTTGGAAGTGGCCCCAAGTACAACACTAAGGAGCACTCAAGTCTCCCAACTCTTAGGTAACCAATTTACTCAGTACACACAGGTATACCACGAGCTCTAGGTGAAATGAAGAGACGCTAGCTAAGAAAATTTAAGGCAAGACCGTAGAAGTTTTAAAAACCAATTTAACCCCAGAGCCATCCTCAGGCTGCATTTCATGGTTGGTGGTGGGGATGTTTCCCTGCTTCCTCAATTTCCAAAGGGAGAGAATGAAATTTCTAAATCCCAGCCCTAGGAGGAGAAAAAGGACTGAGAGCACTTCTGGACTTTCCTAGCCCCCCTCAGTCCTTTCCAAGTAAAGAGGAATGACGTCTCTGATTGGTGATGCAGGGAAGAAGGGTCAGAACTTGTCTTCAGTCCCTTTCCCTCTACTTTAAAGGGCCTGGTCTCAAGATATTATGGGTTGAGTTGTATCCCCCAGAAGAGATACGTTGAAGGCCTAACCTCCAGTATCTCAGAATGTAAACTGATTTGGAAACAGGGTTCTTTAGAGAGGTAATCAAGTTAAAATGAGGTCACCAGTGTGGTTCTTCATCCAATATGACTGTTGTCTTTATAAAAAGGGGAAATTTAGATGCAGAGACAGACACACATGGAAGGAGGTCCATAAGAAGAGATGGGGGAGAATCCCATGTGACCATGAGGGCAGAGACAGGAATTACCCCGCACAAGCCAAGGAGCACCTGGGCCTGCCAGCAGCTGGAAGAAGCAAGGAGAAGCCGCTGTCCTACAGGTTTCAGAGAGAGCATGGCCCTGCCAGTACCTTGATCTCAGACTTCTAGTCTCCAGACCTGTGAAACAGTATTCTCTGTTCTCAGTCACCTTGTTTGTGGCACAGTAAATCCTCGATGTTGTTGATAGGTTCTCGGAACTGAAGTTAAGTGACCTATAGTATAATAAAATCAAATTAACCATAGGTTAATTGATATACACAAAAGTTAAATTCCTACTGCATCTCATCAACATTATAAGGAAATGCCGTTGAATGAAACATTATTCTAGGACATACTATACTACAGCAGCTCTACCAAGTTAGTACACACGACAAATGTCTTCTCTGGTCTGCTGCAAATGACCTGCCCCTGCAAAGAAAGCCCGCATGTCTACCTCGACTTGTGTCTCAGAGGCCTGACACAATCGGGGGTGAGGTGGGTAAGTCAGGGAGGCAGTGGGTCGCATTAACAAACCCATTAGAGAGGCTCCTTCTCTAAATAGCTTTTATTGATAGCAAAGCCAATAGTTTGATTACTATCTTATTTCTCAGTTATTTCTGAATTTGAAGTAGGGAGAGAGGCCTGATGTTTTGACCTAAACTCCAAGTCCAGTGTAGGCACACAGTACAGGTATTAACTCGTTTAACCTTTATAACAGCCCTATAAAGTTACGCCTGCTATTATGCCCACCTTGCAGATGAGAAGGCATGAGGAGGTCAAGTGACTCACCTAAGGGCAATGAACGCTGAGGCCTGGGGGCCAGAGTTTGTCCTTGCTGCCTCTGCAGAAGCTGCATTCTAAGAAGCAAGCCATTTAAAGGGTCCTATGGAAAGAAATCCCGTGGCCTAACGTAGGAAGAGAAACCTGGGTTAAAAAGAAAAGGTAAATTCTTCTTTAATCTCTTTTGATCTTTTCAGAGCTTTCCACTGCCCAGGTGACTTGTAAGTCTGGCAGGACGTGGAGTGCTGCATTAGACCAAAGAGCTCTTTTCCAGGGGCATCTCTTGGGACTCATGTTCTTAGGAACACCAGTTTGGGAAACATGGAGAGAATACTTTGGGTGGCAGGAACTCTTTTGTTTGAATGTAGTTACAGGATTTTTTTATAATTTGTATATGCCAATCAAAATGCTCAGAGATTTCTTTATTTAAACTTTATATAGAGTGATATGGGTATGCAAAGGTAAGGCTGGGCCTTGCCATGCAGGGGCCAAGGCTGACACATTCCCAAGCCATTGTGACATGAGATAATGGAATTGTCGCAGCAGAGCAAGGTAGGCTAAAGGTGAGGCTCCATCTCAGAGGGAGAAAGAAGTGATTTACGGAGCAGTATGGGTTTGAGCAGGCCTTGAAGTATAGGCAGGACCTCAGGCAGTCATTTTGAATTAACTACTTTTGGTCTAAATTCATTCTACTCCAGTATGGCGTCAGAAACCCTGAAGATTCTAGAGATGGGTTAGGATCCTAGAGTTTGTATAGATATTATTTCTACAGCTAAGCAGAGATCACAAGTTCATAGCCCTGAGGAAGGATGTGACTAACAGACTTTTATTGGCCAGCACAGCGTGGCTGTTGTGCATATGACAAGGCCTGTCCGGAAAGTATCCAGCCACATACTATGAAAGAGACATTTATTGAAGAAGATACAAGATACAAGAAACATTGTATGTAGGGCAATGATGCCTCAGTCCCCTTCAAAGTAGGCACCTTGGGACCTCACACAATTCTCTCAATTGCCATCAGCTACCCCATCATATTTTCCTGAACCTCATTGATGGTCTGAAATCTCTTCCCTTTCAAAGGTGATTTTAGTTTTGGGAAAAGCCAGAAGTCACAGGGTGTCAAATCTGTGCCGTAGGGGGACTGAGTCACCTGAGTAATTTGATATTTCATCAAAAAACTCTGCATAAGATGTGATGCATGAGTGGGCATGTTGTCGTGATGAAGCTACCAATCACCAGTTGCCCATAGCTGTGGCCTTCTGAATGATCTGAATAGTTTCTGTGGAAGAATGTTCAAGCTTAATGCAAACTTTGATGCAGATTTGTTGCTTTACTCACTCAGTCATTTTGAATGCAATGACCACACAGTACACATGCTCACTCAATGGTGTCTACCACCCCCCACTGACTAGTACAGTGAAGTCATCATTGTTCACACATGCGCATTCCAGTCCACTTTCCTTGGCTGCCAGGTTACATCCATGTTGTGCAAACCATTGTCATTATATTAACAATGGTTGGACATTGTTGGACAATGGTTGGACATATATACATGAGACAGACCTCATATGTATATATATACATATAAATGTAGGTTTAATTTAGTGCATGCACTCTAGGGTCCCACCATTATTTCCCATTCTACTTACCCATCTGATGCGTGAAAGCATTTGAGTTTCCCTCTTCTAAGCTGCTGTAACAATGTGACAGAGCTAAATGATAAGGCAGCTTCACTCCCCTATGCACATTTCAGGACAATGGCAGACAGTGTCATGGAACACATCTGGGAGTTAAGCTGGCAAATACTTATGAAATATTCCTCTGGAAATGATTGGGTGACACATGCCAAGGTAGTTACCATGACCTCGCTCCAAAATGAACTCCCAGTGCAGGGCAGTAGCATATATTTATGCACTAGTCCTGCCTATAGCATTCAAGTTCAGTAATTTTATAATGGATTACATTACATCAAACTTGGCAGATCTGTCATTCTCTTGAATATGCTGGAAAAAAGAGAAGGACAGGATACCAAATAATTTAAAATGTAATCTTTAAAAATCATTAAATAATGATCTGCAAGCCAGCTAAGTCATTCTCCTTAGGGGCTTTTTATGTTTGTTTGCTTTGGAGTCTTTCATAGTTTTAGTTGTTTTCCTGTACTAATATGGTTGTCTCATCAATGTTCAGAAAATAAACATTGTATGTTTACTTTCAAAGTATGTTTACAAAATACCGTTATTGTTTGAGGCACTTGAGTACAATAAAACTCATTCCTACCTACAGAACTCTTAGTAGAGGCGTGGCCACAGGCACTATTCTATCACTTTATAATTATGGTGACACAGGGTCTGGACCAAGATACCAACAGAAAGCTTTTGTAAACCTCTTCTCACCTTTTCTTCTCAAGGAGTGCAGAGGTAGGAAGCACTCTCTTTACTCCCTCGATTGCTGCCGTAAGCTGTGCTGCAGATACAACTGTTTTTTTCCTTTCCTCTTTGCATAAGCATTTTTCTAAACACGGAGAAGACACTGTGATTCTGAGAAATCAGAGGCTTCTGAAAAGCAGAGCCACGGAACTGCCTTAACTGTGCCTTATTAGCTTCTCCTCTGCAGTCCTCCCTTTGAAAGGGCTGCTGGTGGTAAGACCTGGGAGGAGCAGTCAGCCAGCCAGAGGGCTGTTCCCCATCCTTCTCCTTTTGCAGAATCCTGTCTGCACCTTCCTCTCTCAGGGCTGGACACTGCGCTCCGGTGCTCAGGCTGCTGCAGGGGAGGAGCCATACATTTAAATGCTTATCAGTGAATGGGGTTATGAGTTGGAAAGGGTGGGGCAGGAAATTTTACTTTTTATTATAACCCAGCATTATTTGATTTGCTAACTAGGTATTACTACTTTAATTTAAAAAAACACTTAAATCCACCCTTGAGTGTTTGGGCTGCTGCCCCTCCCTGCAGGCAGATTTCCTAAAAGAGCTGCCCACACTTCCTGGCTCCTGTTTTTCATCTCCTGTACAATATATTTAAACAAGGAATAATGTGTAACTGACTTTTATCCAATATAACTTTTACTTTTTAATTTTTAAAACATTTTATTTATTTTTAGAGAGAGAGGGGAAGGGAGGCAGAAAGAGAGGGAAAGAAACATCAATGTGAGTGAGAAACATCAACCAGCTGCCTCTTTCATGTGCCTGGACCAGGGACCTGACCTGCAACCCTGTCATGTGCCTGACCAGGAATTGAACCAGTGATCTTGCAGGCTGACGTTCAACCAGCTGAGCCACACTATAATTTTTTAATGCTCCAATATAATTTTTAAATGCTCAACTAGTACTAAAAGGCTTTGGTAAAAACTAACACTCCTCTCCTCAGTCTACAATCCTGCTCCCCCACCCCTCTCCTAGTGGGAAACACTCTCAATTTTTACGCTGTGTCTACTGGTAATTATTTACATGTTTTAAAATTATAGAATTATACTGCTACTTCTTGATCTATTTTAAATGTTTTCTACGCACCTCCTGTCATCAAATGTAAAGTATATCAACATACACACACACACACACACACACACACACACACACACAACTTCCCTTTCCTTCTTCATCCTCTCATTATAGCAGTGGGAGCACAAAAAATAACCTTTCTCCTTATCTTTCTAAGTTCTTCTGCTGGGCTAATGATCCAATTAACAGAGACAGAACACTAAGAGAAAATGTCCAAAATTTATTATGGATGTGCATGTGAGAGTTTTATAGAATATGAGACCCAAGGAGGCACTGGGCAGTTGAGGCTTATATGCCAATTCTGGACAAAGGAGAGGGAGGCAGGAGTCTGGGATTTGAACAGGAAGGGAGGCAATCTACAGGTAGATAAGAAAGAGCAAATGCGGTAAACTAATTTTGGCCTGGGCCACCCAGAAACAGTGGAACTTGGAGGGAACCCGGGATTTGCTAGATGTCTCTCTGTCTGCCACATTCTGAGTATAGGATGATGCGAGGCTGAGGCTCCCTTCCTGGAACCAGGTTTTTTCTATCCGAATGTCTTCAGGCAGGTATGATGGAAAGTGTCAAAGATTCTTTCTGAGTCTTCTGTTTCTTAATAACCAGCTTAAAATCAATATCATGAAAGGCATATTTTGGGGGTGGCAAAACTTTGGTCCCCTTCATAGCTTTGTTCTAATTTTTGGCTAAGTCCACAGCCACTTACATTACCATGACCCGTGGATGTTCACTGTTCCACCCAAGTTGCATGTTATGAATATTTTCTTGTCATACAACATTTGGCTTTTCCTGGAATTGAAACTGCCTTTGCTTGGCTTCCCATGTGTCTATCACTTATTTTTTTCTACATGTTTCATAGATCTGCTGAACCTTTACCAATAATATTTCCCAAACATTAAAAAACATCAAAAAACATCAGCTCTCTTCTCTTCCAGGCAGGAGAGGTTGGTTGCCCTCCAGAGAGGCCTGGTGATGTCTGTCTCACCGCTATGCTCCTCTGCTGGATCCCCTTGCATTAACAGAGGGTAGGGAGTAACTGCCATTGCAAAAAGATCCCCAAATGTCTAAAAAGATGCACTGTTGAGGTCTCTTTCTTGCCCCACCCCACCCCACCAATTTGTATGCTGAAACTCTAACTCCAGTGTAACTGGATTAGGGGAAAGGGCTTTAGGAGGTAATTAAGACTAAACGAGGTCATAAGGGTGGGTCCTAATACAATAGGCTTGGTGGCCTTAGAAGAAGAGGAAGAGAGAAAGAGCTCTCTCTCTCTATCATGGGAAGACACAACAAAAGGCAGCTGTCTGCAAGTCAGGAAGAGGGCTGTCACCAGTCATTGTACCTTTCATGCCTTGATCTTACACTTCCCAGCCTTGAGACTATGAGAAATAAATGTCTGGTATCTTGTCCATGGTGTTTTGTTATAACACCCTGAGCAGACTAAGACAGTACCTTTCTTATTGGTTCAATCTGACTATATCAATATCTGTCGGTCTTTTCTCATACATAATTTAGATTATCCAGGGGAGTCTTCTCCAATCTACTATCCAATCTTTCAAAATAATTCCAGGAGTCCATCAGGGGAAGAGAGTCTAAGAGCTATAATTCAGTATGAACATTTTTACTTAATCCCCACATTTCTGACTCCATGTCCTGTCCTATGCTTATGCCAGACCCAGTGTCCAAAAATCAAGAATCTCTCTCTCTCCAGAGACTAAAACTCCTTAGGCAGGCTGGAGGTACACAGAGATGTCGTCCTCTGGCTGGGTCATGTAAGGAAGGGGCCTGTGAGCTCAGTCGTTCTATAAACCTGTTCAACAACCATCTCTGCTTCATCCAGTCATGTCACCTCTGCCTGTGGCAATACCTGCTGAATCCAGATGCAGAACTTCTGCAAACTGACTTGTTCCTCATCAAAATTCCTCAACCCTGCACTGCCCCCTGGTCCAGAGGACCCCCTGCCCTGTAAGTTAAGTCAGCTTCTACTTCTGCCCTCCACCTGCCAAAAATGTATTGATATGGCTTATCTGCTGTTGCCTCCTTTTCTATTAGTGTTAACATCTTGAGTTACTATCTCTTGTCATTCCTTTGTTCTTATTTAGTGAGGGTATATTAAAGAGCAGACCCAGGATATCCTTAAGCTGTTTTGGCATACTCCACCTTAGTTTTCATTTCCCCAGAAACTGTTTTTATCAAGGTTGGCGAAGATCCCCATTTTGTGAAGTAATTTAGGCTTTTTTATCCTCTCCAGGCATCTCCTGGTTTTCACCTACACTACTGACTCTAATTCTGAATCCTTCATTGGTGTCTCCATTTCTACATGGTGTTGAAATGTTGGCATTTCCCAAGTCTTAATATTGAAACTTCTCTTTTCTAGTCAGTTGTTCACTTGGTAATTTCATCTGTTCTCATAGGTTTAATTACTATCCACACCCAGATTAATATTTCTAGACCTCACCTCTCCTCTGAGCTTTAGACTTATGGAGTCAACAATCTATTTGACATCTCCCAGACATTGGATAATTATTCTTACTCGTTCAACCAATATTTTTTGTGTATTTACTATGTGCCATGAAATAGTCTTGATTCTAAGGATATATTAGTACCAAATCTCTCTCCTTCCTGATGCTGATATCCCCATGAAGGAGATAGAGATTAACAATTGACCATAAAGAGTCATAATATAATGGAAGGTGATGTGCTACAAAACAGGACAGAAAAGAGAAAAAGGAAAGGAAAGGAAAGGAAAAGAAAAGAAAAGAAAAGAAAAGAAAAGAAAAGAAAAGAAAAGAAAAGAAAAAAGAAAAGAAAGAAAAGTGAGGGGCTGGGATGCAAGAGCAGTTGTGAGGTTGTGCAGGTCAGCACAACCTCATTGAGATGATGAAATATGGGCACAGAGTTGAAGGAGGTGAGGTCAGGAAGCTATCTATAATATCTGTAGGAAGAACATTCTAAGAAAAAGGAAGAGACACTACAAGGGTCCTGAGGTGGGAGTGTATCTCTAATGTTCAAGGGACAGCAGGGAGGCCAGTACAGCTGGAGCAGAATGAGCAAGGAGGTGTGTAGAAGTAAGGTGATGCCTTTGGTTGGCTTTTACGCAGAGTTAAATGTGGAGTCATTGGATTTGAGTTATAATTTGAAAGGATCCTTTTGCTGTTGCACAGTGAATAGATACTATAATGCGTGGGTAAAACAAGGGAGACAAGGTGGGACCCTACTGCAAACATTTCAAACTTAACATGTACAAAATCAAATTTTAAAAAAATTTCCCCTTAATCTACTCTTCTCCAGGGACTTCCCTATTTCAAAAATTGAAATATGACCTTTTAAAACAATTCATTGTGGAAGAAGCCACGAGAACAATACAGAAATCAGAAGAAACAGCAATAAAATTTTCCATTTGGGAAAGGGAGAAAAACACGATTCTGAAAGCGATCCTTTGCTTTTTTCTCTCCGCCACCCAAGTTCTATTTGTACTTGACAAAGCCAAACTAAACTTTTTTTGCCTTGTTTGGGACTGCAAGGATTTTTCCATTCTTCCTTTTTTCCCAGACCACAGCAGTTCTCTTCTAATGTAGCTGGTTTTGTTTAACTTTTCACCATAATCCCATTGGATTTCTCTCCCCATTTTCTCTAGAGAACGTGATTTGAGTACATATTTCAGTGCCAAAAAGGAAATTTTAGTTGAATCTTTTTTTATCACTGATTACTACTCACTGAAGTTGGAATGCTCCCAGATTTAAAAAAAAAAAAAAATGATTCCGACATGTTTTCATTTGGCAAGAAGTATGCACCCATCCTTCTGTCTCGTGTACTGTGGAAGAGTTCACAGAGGCAATCTGAAGGCCTAACAAATTGCTTTATTAAATGGTGATCGAAATTTGCTTTACTTTATTGACTTGTATTTGTTTCCTTAACACCTTTGCAATGTGAAGCTTTTTTGCTTGTGGCAAGGGAAGATCGGTACAGCGGGCAAAGTGCAGCGGTTCTGAAGCCAGCTGCTTGGGGTGAAATCCTAGCCTGGCGACTTCTTAGCTGTGTGACCTTGAGCAGGTCACTTAGCCTTTATCTCTCTTAGTTTCCCCATCCTGTTGCTATAAGATTAAGATATGCCCAGCACATTCGAAGTACAATGTAAGTGCTAGCTCCATCTCAGGAGTAGGTATTCAATTGTCACTGGATATCACTTGCTGGATACTAGGAACAAAGAAAGTAGGAGTCATTGTAGTGAATTCCCTCAGGGCCACTCCTTTCCACCTTAACTTAAATATCTTTTCTCTCCCTTATATCCTTAATTTCTCTTTATGGCCAGATCCTTCTCTCCTCTCTACAAATATGCTCAAACTTCTGCCTATTAAAACCTCTTAGAATTGTCTATTCTCTCCTTTCTTTCACTGACATATATTTTGAAAGAATTCTCTATGCTTGCAGCCTCCAACCCCATTTCTCTACTTACTCCTCCTGAATTTTGATTGGACTTCCACCGCCATTACTCTGCAGCTGTGCTTTCCAAACTTTTTCATGTCATGACAACCAAAGAAAATTAGCATATTTATTTGGTACTCTGAGGACAGCCATCAAGGTCATTCTAATCCCTCATAAAGTGTCAGGAATTGAAGCAGTTTATTCTTCAGCTCATGTGCAATATTCATGGCTCACCAGCCTACCTAGGCACACATGGGGGGGGGGAGCTCTGTTCCAATTACAGTGCTCTGGCAAAGGACGCACCAGTGACTTCACTGAGAAATGCAATGTTTGCTCCTCTGTCCACGTCCATTCTATAGCAGAGTGTGTTGATCACGGGGATTCTTTACTTAAAATGACCACAGTTGTTCAATATAATGTGCAATTGGCAGCCAGGAAGTATGTAGCGAGAAGAGCAGGCTACCTTCCTTTCATTGTCTGCTTGTTTAAAGCCCAGGTGTTTAAGAGAGCCCTGCCGTCAGTAGGCGATGCCTGGGCTCCAGGGTCAGAGTACATGGCCAGAGAAGGTCATTTGCTATAGTCAAAGGACACTAGACTCTTAATTGACTAAACAATCGGTAAATTGTGATAGTCAAGAATCATTTTGTGTATTAGTGTACCCCTAGAATGTTTTCACAAATTAATTCTAATTAAGATCCCAGGCATGGATTATTTGCATTTTTCTTAGGACAGGCCATTCAGAGAGTCTCTGCATTGACAAACATCAGGGTGGTTTTGTCCTGTGTATGGTTTAACTTGGGCAAACCTGCATAACTGTTTGCCTTACTTCATATTGGCCTCTCTTTTTTCTCCTAGTTGGCCCTTACTATGAAGATAAGGTTTGGCCTGACAAAAGAGCATTATTTTCTCACCAAAATAATGGGGATGGAATGTTAACACCTTTGGCTACACCTAAGCTGTGTAGTAGTTTGGAAACAGTTTGAGAGAGTGACTGATGAAGCTAAATTTTGAGGTCACTGGTGTCTTTAATTTGCCCTATTATCATGGTTTCCAAATGGGCTGGGGATGCTGAAGTTCAAGTCCTTAGAAAAACCTTATCATAAACCCACCTGTAATGGACTCTCAAAACTCTATAGGGAGCCGGGCTGGTTATTGTTCATTTGCCATTCCAGATACATTCTGCCCCTACTTAGCCCTGTTCTGTGCCCCTGGACACTGAATCTCTCTACCCATGCTGTCATCAGAGCTTCCTCACCCATCAGCTTTGGGTCAGGGTCATCATCAGCAGGAAATCTGAGGGCAGGAGGAGGGAGGTCAGAATCTTGTTCTCACTCTCTTCCCTCTTGCTGCATTCCTTCCGCTAAGGCCATGGCTCCTTTTTGGCAGCCCCTTTCCACAGTGGTAGCTCCTTCTGTCGGCCCTGGAAACATCTTTCCCTTCCTTCTTCAGGCATGGAAGAGGTGGACATGGCTTCCCAGGGTCCCTGGGTGCTGCATCTTTCTTGTTGTATCTTTGTACTCGCCTCTCTGACTAGACTCTATAAATAGTTCCTTCATTAAACTCTTTTGGGGAGCATCCTTCTAGTTGCTGGATGGGATGCTGCCTGATTCATGAATCACTTAAGAAAGCCAATTAGATCTTTAACAAAAGCAAACTCTTGGTATGCCATCTTTTTCCTGCTACAACCTTGTCTATATAAGTGAATGTATAGCCATATGCTTATGGTTTAGGATTTTGTTAACGATAATTACTATTATTATTCTAAGCCTTTCTCTTAACCTTTTCTATTTCTTTAGTTATCTACAACTTAAATTATCTAGCATGTTTCAAAGGGTGTTACCTTAGGAATTAAGGGGCAGTGGGAAGGAAGGAGGTAGCCTGGTGACAGGGTTCTAAGTAGATTGGCACGTTGTCCATTAGTTGGGTTAAAAACCCCCTAAAAATAAATGTAAAATAAGCACATTAATTTTTAAGTTAACTCCAGGTGAAATATGATCACACTACAGGGATGTAATGGTAATGTGTTTATTTATTTCCCCAGCTTTATTGAGAGTACTTTGAAATCAGGGATTTCAATGTGCTACACCTTTGTCTCCCTTATAAAATTCAGCAAAAGGTAGGCAGTACTTGATAGAGTTTATGGGATACATGGGCTCAAAATGGGTGAAAATATAATTAATCAAATTTATTTATAGAGTAGCAACAGGTTGCTAAGTGGAGAAACATAGACTATATACAATAAAAATAAATTCTTTTCTTCAACTTTAATTAGAAGAAAAGTAAAACTAAGAAACGAACTAAACCAGAGGACAAGAGGGTTAAAAGGACAAGATGAATTTGTAAGAACTGAATAAAAAAAGGCAAGGGCAAGAGGATGAAGAATGCCAGGTTGGGTGTGTGTGTGTTGGGGGGATGTTGTCAAGAAATTAAATAGAAATTTATTTTGAAAACACACCTTCTGAAAACACACCTAAGATTAGAAGGGTTGAAAAAAAAAAAACCTGAGAAGTCAAAGATTTTCATCTGTTACTACTTATGTTCTATGTATCTTTATCCCTGACTATACTTAACTACTAGGCAGCTGTAAAGGTCATTGACATAGTATTTATTATATGTTTGATGCCATTGACTGTACGATCATTACCTCCCCTTCATTATAGAAAAGGCTTAGATCAACAGATGGACTTTGTACCTTCCTCGTTAGACATTTTTGTTTGAACTAACGGCTGAAAAGTCACAGCTGCATAAAGTAAGCATGTTCTCCTACGATATCATTCTTCTTCACATTTTAAATTAGGAAAAAAAAATAGTCTGCTTTAGTTTGCAGTCCAAGCCCTCTGCCTTTACAGAAGGGCCAGGTTGGGTGAGGTGATACAGTCATCTACAGCGCCCTGATAAACTGTGTGGAGGAGCACACATGTGTGTCCACATTCGATTTGCAATAGAACCAGGGGAAACAATTGGGGAGGAAGCCAGTGAAGAAAATGAGTGTGGTCTGGGAGACTAGCAGGCTGCCCAGATGTGTTCTACAGGGAGTCAGTTTCCTGGTGTGGACACCAGTCTGTGAACTCTGGCCTTTAGTTCACTTTAATAGACTTAAAAATTCAACTGCTAGAAAAGCAAGGTGACTGGCCTTCTAGAGATTGACTCACAAGCATTAGTCATAGAACACTTTAAACACCAGGATATAATCGTGAAGTTCATTAGTGAATTCTGTTTCTCTAGAGTAGATTCCATGTGAGACCAGTGACTATCCAAGAGGGAAGGACGTTGGGAGTGGGATGGTGGGGAATGACCCTCCCTATTGAGAAGGGTCCTCAGTCACTCTGGGGAAATTGTTTAAAGCTACTTAAGTCCCCTCTATCCTCTCCACCCATGCCCCCCTTACCCAGCTCGAGACAGCCCTAAAATTCTGCTAGCCCCTTCTAAGATGTCACGGTCCTTTGACTAAAATTATGGCTAATATTTTTTTTAGGAAGGGTATAATTTGCTCAGCTCTATATTTTTAACAAAGGTAGAGAATCATAGCCTTTTCCAAATTTTTCTCAACGTAAGAATCATCTCAGCCACTTACTTTAAATGGTGTCTGGACTTCCTCCCCCAAAGATTCATGTGAACCTCATGTGATAGTGATTCTTACAAATCTGGCAAGTCTGGGCAATGCCGCTCCAGGCTACTCTATCTAGACACTAAATCATTGTTCTCACGCAGGCCTCCTTTTCGCTGCTGCTGAATATTCCAAGTCACCTATTCCCACTACCCTCCAGGAGACTCTCAGAACTTTTATCTGCCATTTCTCATACGGCCCCAAAACTTAACCGTCTGCGTTGGAAGTGAAGGTCATACATAGAAACCCAAACAATGTTGCTGTTAGCCAGTCAAGCCTGTACACAGAACCCTAGGGGTTAAAACAACCCTTACTTCTGGTCCAGGTGCTGTATTTCAACCAACTAGATCCCCTCCGAGAGTGATGGATATTTGGTACCGTTGTCTCTAGCTCGGTCAGTTTGCTGCCTTTCCACTTCGGCTCCACCACAGCTGTATACTCTCCTGACAGACCTGTGGTTTCCTCTCTTGGTCAGCAGTGGTTAGTGTTCTTTTGGATCCTAAGGAAAAAGGCAGGAGCAGGGATCCTCATACCTGTTTGGCCTCTGAATGGAACAGCTAATATAAAATGAGACCATTTGTGGTAAGATTCACCTCTTTTTTTGACATATCTCCTTAACTATATTATGCTAAAATAAATAAATAAATAAATAACACAAGTATGTCTCCATTCCAGCCTTATACAAGACCACTTTCTACTACCCTGGTTTTAGGAAAGGGTCAAGCTATCTGCTCCAGAAAAGGCAGGAGGTGAGGATTTAGGAAGAAAACCTCCCCCACCCCACAGGCCTGCTCCATCCCCATTCACTCATTTCCATAATATTCTCATTGATTTCCCCTGATCTCCCTGACTCTGCCCATTACCCCTACTTCATGATCACAAACTCTCCAACAGGCTCAGTCGTTCCTTGGAATAGTCCCTGTATTTTTTGGCGTTAATCAAAATCTGGGAACACACATTGTCTGCAGCCTGTAAAGGGTATCTGATTATCTTCTCACACTCAATGTACCTTGGAGCTGAAAGGGCAAGTCTGTATCCCTTGGATTTCTAGAAATGTTTCAGAACCAAGTTTCTGCCAGGCTTTGGTGGGATGCCCCACTCCTCTGAGGCATTCACGTCTTCTATACCATCTTCTTCCTCTCCTCACCCCAAGCTATTATTAATTTTTGGCTCCTTATTTACAGTCTTCTCTATATCTTGTCTGGCCATTATTCTGGGTAACTTCAACATCCATGAGAATTACTCTTTTAATGCCATGAACCCTGAAGTGACCTCTTCCTCTTCTTTCCTCCACCTCACTCACCCACTCACCTACTCACAACCACATCCCAAGACCCTGCCGTTGGCTCAAACTGCTCAGATAAATACTTCATAAATCTTCGCAGCTGATCTCCTATTCTTCAGATTCTCCCATCTATTATCCCTGGTTTGCAGGTTCTGCCACATCTCCAGATCTCTAGGTATTGATCTTTTTACTTTTCTTTTATTGATTGGCTCCCTCCTCTTTTCTCTCTCTATTTTTTATTTCTGAGTCCATTGTTTTATTGACACTATCTCACACTCCCCCCCCCTTTGCCTGTGTCTCCCATCCACCCCTCTATTCTCTGTGCCACGCCTAAGCAGCTGAGAGCTGCTGGAGAAAGACATTATGGCCCTGAATTCAATTCAATCTTCAATGCCATGTGGCAGATTTATGAAGTTTCACGTTCTTACTCTCCAACGGGGGTACTTCAGATGGTTCCCATTCTTTCCAAAGCCTTTCACCTGTTCTACTTCTTTATTCTCAGTTGATGATGTTCCCCCAAAGATGTCCACATCCCAATCCCTGGAACCTGTGAATATATTACATTACAAAAGGACTTTGCAAAACAGCCCGGATTATCCAGGCCCAATTTAATCATATGAGTCGTTAAAAACAGAACTTTCTCCAGCTGAGGCGGAGGAAATCGGATAGACTCCATGTGAGGATTCAATACACTGTTGCTGGCTCTGGGACAGACCTCTCTACCTGCTAAGGGTGGCCCACAGCTGACAGCCAGGAGGGAAATAGAGACCTTGGTTCTACTACTGATGGGAAGTAGATTCTGCTAACAACCGCAATGAGTCTGGAGTCCTGGTAGAACCTGCTGATAGGAGTCTCACTAGCCGACATCCCGATTTCAGCCTTGTGAAAGCTGGAGCTGAGAAACCAGCAGAGAAGCCTGTAGGAGTTCTGCCAACACAACATTTGTGTTGTTGGATACTGGTAAGTTTTTGGTGATTTGTTATAGCAGCAATAGAAAACTAATACATGCCATCTAACTCACAGAAAAACGGAAGCACCAGGAGTGATTTCTACTTTCTGCAAGCAGTCTGCAAACGATACTGCATCACTGCCATGCTTTTCTTTGTCTCCTCTTCCCTCTTATTTTATTGGAGAAGCTGTTCCTTCTCATTTCTCAGGCTATTTTTTCCAACTGTGTTCTGGATGCCATCTCCTCCTGACTTCCCCTGAACTGTCTCTTTTGATTGTCCTCCCCACCGTCTCTCTCATCAAATTTCCTGCTTCCTTCCCATTGGCATTCCACGGTAGAACATTTTCATCACTACAATACCCGGTACCCATTAGCACTCACTCCTCATTTCCCACCAACCCAAGTTATATTTTGTGTCTTTATTGTGGTATTACTTTAGCACCCCTTATAGGTCAGCACTTCGGGAAGCCGTTAGGATCCTGCTCCACCACAGCAAACCCGAACTCCCTCTAGTTACGGTCAACACAGACCTCCCTGCCACCCGATCCAATGCACTTTTTCAGCCTTTATTTTACTTGCTCTCAGGAGCGTTTGATATAAATGACAATTCCACCTTTCTCAAACCTCCCTTTTTCTTGGTTTCCTTGACACTACATTATCCTGGTTTTCTTCCTCTCTCTCTAGTTTTGTATTTTCATATCTTCACTATTCTCCTTTATCAAACCTATAGCATTGGGCTCTCTCAGACCTCTCCTTTTCTCACTCTGTACTCTTTCCAGACCACCTCATTTTTTCTTTTATGGCTTCCTTGTTATCTACATATTGACTGTCCCCAAATTCAAATCACTAGTTTATGCCTCTTTTTTTGGCTCCAGGCTGATACCACCAGCCATCCATTTACATCTCCACTTAGTCATTGCACATCTGAAACTCATCATGTTTCAAACTCACCCTCTTCCTCCACAAACCTGTTCCTGCCTTGGCATTCTCTGTATTGCTTGGTAAAAGTTACCACCATCCACCCAAGTGCACACGTAAACAAACAAAAAAAGCAGGAGTTATTTTGGCTCCATTCCCATATCTAATTGACCTGTACATGCTACCCATTATACTTGAAATCCACTCTGCTTCCTACATTCCCATCACTGCTCTCCTAACCTAGACCCCTGCCATCTTGCATCTGGACTGCTACAGAGCTACTTACTGCTCTCCCTACATGCCCCCACCCCCCACCCATCCTGCTCCAGCCCAGAAGTATAGACAATAATATTAATAAAATGGGGCACACAATACCTTTCATTTACTTTTCTGAGTACCCCAAACACTTTTATTTAATTAGAGCATGGTACACATAGTATAGTAGTACTAACCATAAAAAAAAAGGTAGTCCAAAATTTTCCATTAATAAAAAACTGTAAAAATATTATATTAAACTGCTTCCCAAATATAATTGGATTGCCAGATTTCAGATCATGTTCAATATACACACAAGCGCACAAGCAAGACCCACCAATATAATAATTATAAGAAAAGAGCACACTGTACAGTGCTAAGTTTTAAAAAATCAGAATAAAAATCATATGATGTTGAAATTATCTTAAGCAATAGAACTCTAAAGAATGCAGATCAGACAAAAATGTAACAATGGTTTTATTTTTTTCCTTATTTTCCACTTGCTCTATAATATGGCAATATTACCTTATATTTTTGATAAAGTTTAAAACAAATGTTTTTAAAACTAAATAAATAAGACTATTGTTAGTACTTACAATATTGTTAGTATTGTTGCATCAGTGTAGATGATACAATTTAAGAAATGGTGGTCAAAAGTATAAACTTTGAGCCAGATGTCCTGGTTTTATACAAGAGTGCCACTTATTTCAGTGTGATCTCAGGACAATGGCAATCTCTTATCTTTGGTCATTTCATATGCAGGGAAGAGCATTACGAGTACCTACTGCAGAAGGCTGCTGAATGGATTAAATGATATAATACAGGGAAATCAATTTGCATAGTCCCTGACATACAATAAGTTCTCAATAAATGGTATGTGTTTGCTCTTGCACAGGGTGAATACCTGAAACCTCAAATCCACAGGGTGAGCAGCCTTAATCTCTAGTTGTTCTGGGAGTTACTATCTCTCCAATTTAGGTAGTAAGCTACCCTAAGTCATGGGCTCATTGTATTGGGTTGGCCAAAAAGTCTGTGTAGTTTTTTCTGAAAAATAAAAGACATTTTTCATTTTCGCGGATAACTTTATTGATGTATTTTGAGTATGTCAGCTATCTCCTCCATGCCATAACACTGATTATTCTCAATTAATGTCTCGATTTGATTGCTATCAACTTCAACTGGTCTGTCCGACCGTGGAGCATCGTCCAATGAGAAATCTCCAGCATGAAACTTCGCAAACCATTGTTGACATGTTTGGTCAGTCACAGCACTGTGTCCATACACTGCACAAATCTTTTTTTTTTTTTTTTTGCATTGTAGTTGTTTTTACCTTTTTTGAAAAATAAAGCATAAAATGGTGAAAATGTTGGGTATTTTCTTCCATCTTCAATATTAAAATGGTTATACCAAAATTATCCAACTTTGATGTTTTTTAAAAAATGCACACTGATATGACAGCTGCAACAATACAATCTAACAAAATTGTTTCCAATGAAGTTAAAGACAGCTAAGTGCTACTAGAGACATCTTACAGAAAAAAACAAACAAACTTTTCCACCACCAATATTACTGCCTTTCAAGTTCCAATATTGCTTGGGTTCTTGTTTTTAATTACAAAAGCAATGCAGGCTCACTGAAAAATTGTCAAGCAATACAGGCTCCCCCCTCACACTCTACCCTTCTATATTTCATGCCAAGAGTTAATATATAGTTTGGTTATGGGTTTTTCAGAGGGCAGGGTGTCTGTTTCACAAAAATGGTATGTGTGTGTATGTGTGTGTTGTGCATGTCTTCTAGCTGCTTGTATTTTTCACTTAACAAGGACTGTTTTCTAAGTCAGAGCCTATGGGACTATTTTATTCTTTTTTTTTCTAATTGCCTACATAGAATTCCATTACATGCAGTTACTTTACCATTAGTTTGTTTTTTAAGGCTTGTTCATTTGTTTATTTCACTCACTTAGTAATTACATGGCAGGCACCATGCTGGATCCTGGGAAAACTATACATAATGCTGCAATAAAAATCCTTATGCAAAATTTTTGAAAAGCAAACTTTCCCATTGCTGAGACATATGTTTGGAATATGCACATAGGGATTCTTAGATAAACAATGTGGGCACAAAGTGGAAACTCAATAACCATTTGTTGGTTGAGGGAATGACTTCGGTACATCCAGAGTAGGAGTTGCTATAAAAGGAGATAGACACAACAGATACAAGTTTTCCTAACGTAGTGTGTTTTAATCAAAACAAATGAATATCTGTAAAACTTGATTTACAGTATGCAATGGTTTAGGAAAAAAATTGACAAGAACATACCTGTCTGCCTTTTTCTCCCTTACAACACTTAGCATTGTTATTTTTGGAAGGTGACTAATCAAGGATGTAGCAAATTTTGATACATTATAAGAACAAAAAGCTGCCGTTAAAAAAAAAAAAGAAAGAAAATCACCTCTGTGAGATGGACAAGACACTGTTTTTCAAAACAGAAATTAAGACATGTCTCATATGTTGACAATGAGCAGAATGTAAAAACTTCATGCAACTCAATCACAATCATACTGTTGTTTTTATTGGAGGACATTTAGGTGGTATATTAAAATGACCTAATTATTTATTTCACAATATTAAACTGAAGCCCAATAGTAACCACGAATGCAGAACTACCCACAAGGCTGCCCAGACAGACACCTTACCGCAACAGAGCTGTAGGATTTACATCACATGATAATGCAGACAGGGTGGCTGGTTTTGTTTTGGTCTTTTCTACTTCATCCATGTATTTAGACTCAAAAGCCCACATCATTTTTAAGATCTATAGAAAGTCTTATTTACACACATTTCCAGAATGTCCAAATATTTGGGTCATAAAGTAGGGAGTATGTATGTGAGCTATTCACCCGAACTTTCCTGCGGCTGCCCATCTGAATCTAGTCTTTCCGTGTTACCCATGGACAGGACACCCAACGTTCTGATTAGGTCTGTGATGGTCTGTAAAATATGTTGGCCCTGACTGGGTGGCTCAGTAGGTTGGCAAGGAGTACACCAAAAGTTTGCAGGTTCGACTCCCGGTCAGGGCACACACCTAGATTGTGGTTTTTATCCCTGGTTGAGCATATAGGGGAGGCAAACAATTGATATTTCTCTCTCTCTCAAATCAATAAACATATCCTCAGGTGAGGATTAAAAGATTTTATTTTAGAGTTGGTTTGAATTTCCATTTGCTTTGACTGCATCCTAGCAAGCCAATACATTTGCTATTGCCTTCTGGGCAAAATGCCTGGGCTTTGTAAAATTAAAAATGAACTCCTATTGAAATGAAAAAATAGACCCAAGGAAAATAAATTTCAGTTGTTGGTGTTTTCTACTGAGTGCATTTCCCACAACAATGCTGTGGAACCTTCGGTTAATTTCAGGAGCATTTTCATTCAGGGAGACTTCTCTAGTGACATCTCACACTTGTCTGTTTCCAACTGCCCTGCGTGTTTGTTTGTTTTTTTTTTTCCTGCTACCATTGTGTTTAATTACCATAGACAAATGATTGTTTACTCATATTATTTCTGCACAAGGCACCCAGAGATGCCTCTGGATTATTTTTGTTGATTATATGGAATCACCCATAAGCCAGTGTAAATCTTAAACATAATTACCCTGTCCACAGGTAGAAATTAGCAAATCATTTCTGTTAATTAAACTCAATACAGATTTAGCAAAATCCCCTCTAATTCATCCTAGTTAGAATTTCTGGGGCTGCCATCCTTTACTTTGAAAACTGCCCAGCAGGTGTGTATGAATAGCAACAGCAAAAACTGTGGAGCCCTGACCATTTTTAAGAAGGCAACACCCCTTCTAAAAACATAATTGCTGAGCTCATCAAAGAAACCACACCTGACTGCCTTGTGCCCCAAAAGCTGTGGCAAAGAGCAGGGTTCAGTTGAGCAAAGAAAGACTCTTTCACTGTTTATTTTGGTTACGGTTTCTTATCCTTAAGAGAAGTGAGTCAATTAACAGGACAAATGACACGGTGGTTAGTCACTGAAGGGAAAGTATTATTAGCCTATTTAACTTGGAGCACTCTTCCAGCTCGCACCTAGAGTTCCCACTGTACGGACTGATGACTAACCCTGCCAGGCCACACTGTGAGGTGTGGGCACCTACCTCTCAGACTTAGGCCCCGGCAACACCCTTTGAATAACCGCCGGTGTCCCCAAACCCACTCACTTCCACGTCAGGAAGCAGTTCCTGAATTAGACGAGTTGCGGAGGTGGGGGATCCCCTCCTGGCTCCACCCCTGAAAGTAACTGTGAGTGACACCTAAACAACTTTCTCAGATTAATCTCAGTCACTGGTCACAGAGATCCGCTCCGGGCGCTCAGGCTGTGCGCGCAGAGCCAATCGGCCCTTCCTGCCAAGCCCCTCCTTCCCTGCACCTTTAATGGCTGGGAAAGTGGAGTGTCGGCCGGGGTTTTCTTCTTAAGAAGTCGCACCGGTTTTGCGAGCTCCGCTCCGCGTCCGGAGAGCCACAGCAGCGTGAGCGGGAGCTGCCACTAGCGGCCCGCGGTGAGTCACTGTTTGGACATGGAGTGGGCGGGCTAGGGTGTGAGAGAATGAATGATGTCAGGAGCGCGCAAGGCGGCGGGCGGGGAGAGCCGGCTGCGGGGCCGCGGTAAACACCCAGCGTTGCGCCGCCGGCCTGGACTGGCGGGGAGACCCCGCCCTCGGCGCGCACAGACCCACCCCAGCGCAGCCAGTGCTGCAGCGCTGCCAGCACCGGCCTCGGGGGCGGCGGTCGTGGGTAGGCGAGAGACCCCGAGCAAACTTTCTAGCGGCTTC
The DNA here is from genome assembly GCA_004027475.1 of Anoura caudifer. Taxonomy (NCBI): domain Eukaryota; kingdom Metazoa; phylum Chordata; class Mammalia; order Chiroptera; family Phyllostomidae; genus Anoura; species Anoura caudifer. The sequence goes on from PVKU01009332.1 coordinate 38,276, forward strand.
AGCTGCGGAGGTGACTGCGGCAGCGGGTTCTGTCCGCTAGCAAGTCCTCCGCGGGGAGCTAGTGTCTTCGGCTCGGAGCAGGTAAGGAGCACTCAAAGGGGCTGGGAGGAGGATGGGCTGGGAAGCCGCTCGTCCTGCGAAGCGCGGGGAAGGGGAAGGTAGACAGACAGCAGGAACGCGGCTCCAATTCGGCCCCCGCGAGCTCCACCCCAGGGCATCCCGCCTTGGTTTTGCCAGAGAGAGGATTGACGTGTGGCTTCAGTCTCATTGCCTTGAGCATTCAGCTCATTCATTTGCAACCATTTCGGGTAACTGGGTCCTGGCATTGAAAGGACGCTTTAAACCATAGGTTGTTCAGAGGCACTTTGGAGGTCAAGGCTGAAGTTCAGGTGGTGACGGAGGGACTGATTCTCTTTTTCCTTTTGAGAGGCTCTGGGCGGCCCATACTGAAACCTTTCAACGTTTCGCGGCCCCTTAAGGAAAGACTTGGTTTCTTAGCGCAAATAGGTAGGAAAGGACCTGTGTATCGTTTTTGAGATATGGGTAGTTGTTAATAACTCGCAGCTGTGTCTTGAAACTCAAGTGTCGTGTCGTGCATTCTTTTATCAGTCTTAGTCATTCTTCTGTTTTATCTTGCCTGCTCTGATATGACCTTAAAATCATTTTGACATGTATTTTAAATTTTCAGAGAGATCTGTTTAGTGTCTCTAGGTCAGGTGCGAATTTCGGATTTAAACTTTACTTTATAAATAAATCTTTGTTTCACCCTTCCTTCCCTATATTAACGGTTGGGTTCTCAGTTACTGTGATTCAGTAAAATGGGACTATAAGGACTTCAGAGATAATTAGAATTAAAGCGCAAAAGACCCGTAATGTCTGGCACAAAGCAGACCCCAACAGATTGTAACTGTTTATATATAAATAATAGGGTGTTCCAGCTGGCTCAGGTGATAACCAATTAATTTCCACAAGTTTTCCTACTTACAAATTTGGTAGACTGAGGTTTTGCATGTGAAATCCTTTGGCAGGTTCCTCCGAATGAGAAGAGGTATCTTCAGGAAGGTAAACATTTCAGTGTGTGTACCTGAAAGGTGTTTGGTTTCCACCTCAAGTTGAGGAAACTGCTGCTCAGTGTTTAAACAAAGTCAGAGTTGCTGAAAGTGAAAACTTGGAATCTGGAGGAAAACTGGATGTGTGGAAACTCTAACTTTATCCTTAAGTCTTTTTTTCTTAAAAAAACAAAACAAAAAACAACTGTGCAACATTCCCTTGGCTTAATGATACTCTTACTTCACAATAGTCTTCCAGTTGTGTTTTTGGTTTTTTTTTTTGTTTGTTTGTTTGTTTTTGTGAGTTAATATTTAATTTGGTTTCTTTGGTTTCATTTTTGAGTAAAGCTGGTTGACCTCTGAACCTGGAGGGAAACACTTAGACACCTTTGCATTGCTGCTTTCAGTCCTCAGTTTCTATTCTCCCAGAGTCTCATAAAAGCCCTAGGAAATATTCCAAAGAAGCCTAAGCCCTGGTTCAGGTGTTATTGAAAACATTTGTTTTTCCCATATTTACAACAACTTTTAGGGTCAAAGGTCATAGGTGTTTTCCCTCACTGCTTTTGTAGCGAGATCTTGAGACCACTGTTGCATCCAGAATACCTGAGGCTATCTGGGTAGCAACTTACTAGCTGAGTTACTCTGAACAAGTTACTTAAACTTTCTGGGATTCCATGGGACTTTAAAAAAAAAGAGGAAAAAATAGAAATAATCTTACATTCATTAAAATAGACAATGGAATACAAGTGAGAACTTTCCTTTTCAAAGATTTTATTTATTTACTTTTTGAGGGGAGCAGGGGAAAGGAGGGAGAAAGAGAAGGAGAGAAACATCAATGTTTGAGAGATACATCAATCGGTTGTCTCTCACACACCTGCATCTGGGGACCTGGCCTGCAACCCAGGCATGTGCCCTGACTGGGGATCCAACCAGGGACCTTTCAGTTCTCAGGCTGGCACTTAATCCACTGAGCCACACCAGCCAGGGTAAGTTTTATTTAAAGAAGTGATACTTTGAAGTGCGATTATTTATTTATTTATTTAAAGAAACAACTACTAAGAATTCTAGACAGTTTCAGACTAAAGGTAGCCTATCTGTCTTTGCCCATTTCTTTTATGGAGAAATTGAAGCCGCTGTTCTGAACTACTGCTATCAGGCATTTATTCAGTTCATTATGTTGGTGAACATTTAGTGAACAACTACTATTCCAGCCACTATGCTAGGTGCTATGGATGCTAAGAAGAAGGAGACACTGGAATGAACTGGGTTCATTCTCTACATACTATTTTCTAACTTACCTTTTTCCCCACCCAAACGTGGGCATCTTTGTATCTTTAAAATGTTTGTACAACATCATTTATAGTTTTCTGTTACATATCTGCGTTTCGACTCAATCTCAGTTCCCAGTTTTCACTATTTTAAGCAACTTTGCGTTAAATATCCTTCTAGCTATATCTCTGTGCACATCTGTGATTATTATAAGCATTTTAAAAAGTGATTTATAATGTTTAATTTAGCTGCCCTTTTTAAAACCATATTCAGAATTAGAAAAGTTTCTCCTTCCTCTTTAAAATTGGAGTGTTAGTTGCTGTGTACCTTTAGTGTTTCTCATAAAGTTTCAGCAATAGGATCAACGTTCTCTGTGGAGCTGCACAATAGGTCAGTACCTCATTGCATAATGGGTTTATCTGATGAAAATGGAGCACACAGGCTTTCTTAAAGAACTGTTTGTTTGTATTATTGTTATTAGCCCCAAAGCAAACTTCTTTCATGGGGAAGGAGAGCAGAATGAAGCAGAGCTAATTGTGCCAATCAGCTCTCTAGAATAAATTCTAATTCTTCAATTTGCTCCCTTAGGTGCCCAGTAAAATAGGTAGTTAAACTTTTCAGATACTGCATTTACCAGACTTATCACTAGGTTTTAAATAGGCTTAATCACTTTTAAATAGGTCAGCTTTTAAAAGAAAACCTTACACATTTGTTGTTTGATTTTTTGAAAAGTATATCATTTGTAAGACATTTTGGGTTGATTTAATGAAAGTGCAAGAAATTTCCATTAGCTAATTTTCATTATAGGTATAAAGCATAACTTTATTTAAACATTCTTAAGTTTTATTGGGTTGGCCAAAAAGTTCATTTAGTTTTTTTCATACTATGGCTCTAGTAGTGCTTAGTTGTCTTTAACTTCATTTGAAATAATCTTGTTAGATTGTATTATGACAGCTGTCACATCGATATGCTTTTAAAAAAACATCAAAATTGGTGAATTTTTTTGCGCAGCCATTTTAATATGGAAGATGGAAGAAGATGCGTAACATTTTTGGCGTATTATGCTTTATTATTTGAAGAAAAGTAAAAACACAACTGAAATGCAAAAACAGATTTGTGCAGTATATGGAGAAGGTACTATAACTGATTGGACAGGTCAAAAGTGGTTTGTGAAGTTTCTTGGTACCAAGTAATTATTTGCTGTGGGGCTGTCTTATACATTGGAAGCTTTTTAGTGACACCCCTGGCCTCTACCTATTAGAAGCCAATAGCAGGAGATAGCTGACATACTTAAAATATCCAAATCAAGAAAGTTATTGGTGAAAATGAAAAATATGTCTTTTATGGCAGACAGTAGTGGACTTTTTTTTTGCCAATCCAACACTATAATGTCATACTTTCTTTGCTACCCTGAGTCAAAATTTTAATTTTTTCTTTGGGTTTATTTTTCCATTTCCAGTGCTGGTTACTTTATCCTGATAGATATGATAAAGGTGTTGGAATACAAGATGTGTTCAATTCAGCCTTTTCTTACAGAAATCCAGATCAGTTCACTTTAGTAATTTCTTGTAATGACTTGTAAATAGAAGCAGAATTTAAAAAAAAATTAATAGAATTAATGTGTAAATAGAATAATCAGTTATTTGCTGGTTGTTTTTCCCTCCTTCCAAACCCTAATTTGATTATTTGCTTATAATTCAAAATTCAATCTTACAATTTTGTGTCTTAGTTTGATAGTGTTGCTTAAAACTTCCAAACCAAACTTGTGCACATTCTTAGATTTTTTTTTTTTTTTTGAAGATGCATTAACTGGATTGAGTGTCTGGTATATACATCTTTTCTCTCAATATACCCCTTTGTACTGTTCTTAAAAAATTAAAATCACATGCTAAAATTATTAAAGTAGAGGGGAATAAAAGGGAATGGAAAGTAACAAATTCACGTCCCGTGAAACTGTATCAGAGGGCCCATCGGGTATACCCCACTGCACTGCCTGGTAGTGCCTGTGCTGAGACTCGTGTGTGGTGGCACATTTTGACTGTGGAAGGAGAAATGCCCAGATGTCAGGGCCAACCTCAGGCAAAACTGAGCCAGAGCTAAAATAGCCATCTTAAGCATTCTCAACTCTAAGTTCACCCAGCATGCCTGCCCACACCAAGAAAGTGCGCCATGGTGATCTGAATGAAGGCGAATTACTGTCCAACTGAAACTGTGGAACTGGAAACATCGTATTTATTGAAAATTGGGGAATAAGCATCTACCTCTGGGCATCGGTCCCTTTTATGAAGATGATTAGAAATGTAAAATACATGATAAGAATTAAACTTTTAAAAATCCTTCCCACAAATTAGAAGGGACTGAAGAGAGAAGTGTCCCTGAAGGTGGGAAAGGAACTGCAGAAAGAAGATGGGACAATGCCAAAGGCAGATCCTGTGCTCCTGGATCTGCGGTGTACATCCTCTCAAGGCCTGCTGGGAACTGGCTTCTTCTGTTGGAACCGGGGTTGTGTGTATGATCCCCGAGCGCCTGGCAGGGGTAAGAATGTGTGTCAGAGGCATCTCTCACCTGCTCTCCAATGAGAATCTTCCTGGGAAGCCGCCTCTTAACACACAGCCCATCCAGATGGGTTAAGCCAAGGATACTTTTCCTTACCTGGGAAGTACTTCAGTTAGGTGGTCTGATGTAACACCTGGAGAAAATGGAGGGAATGAGGGTTTTTTGTTTGTTTTTGTTTTGTTTTGTTTTTTAAAGATTTTATTTATTTGTATTGAGAGAGAGGGGAAGGGAGGGAGAAAGAGAGGGAGAGAAACATCAATGTGTGGTTGCCTCTCACATGGCCCCCACCGGGGACCTGGCCCGTAACTGAGGCATGTGCCCTGACTGGGAATGGAACCAGCAACTCTTTGGTTCACAGCCCACACTCATTCCACTGTGCTACATCAGCCAGGGCTGGTGTTTATTTGTTTGTTTGTTTGTTTTGTTTTATTTTGTTTTTAATTTAGGGGTAGGGAAGAATCAAAGAAAGAGTAAGTGGTTTTGGCTCCTGGACTGCTTAACTAATAGGGGTGCCTGGGAGGGATACCTTCAGGTAGCACCTGTCTCCAAAGAGTTGTGGAGACCTTTCAGGAACACTGGCAGCAGTAGTTGGAGGTGAAGGTAAGCCTTTGAAACAGAGGGGCCAAACAGAGAGGCTAAACGCTCAGGTTAGTGCTCCAAGCTTCATCAAACACAAAGCTGGAGGCAGTGAGGTAAAACAGTGAGGGTTAAATGATGGCAGATCCTCTGAGGTAGAATGGCGATGACCAAATGAAATGCTGTCTTCTTCATCTTCAGACAGGCCTGCAAAATAGAAATTGTGTTATCTCCTATGGAGGTAGGAACAACACAGAAAAGTTAATGTACTCAAGGCTGCAGAGCTGGTAGGAGGTGGAGCCGGGATTTGAAGCCGGAGACAGGGGATTCTGTGCCCACGAGCCACCAAAATCCTTCCTGGCTTCCCATAATGTCTCCACTGGTTTCTGAGATATGGCAGGTTTGTTGGGATGTACTTTTGGCACGGGAATTATATGTTACCACCCCATCTCCTGGGGTGCTTCTCTGGCCTGTGCTGCCTGAAGGTCGTGAAGTAATGCCACAGAGATGAGTTAGGCCTCTTGGACTTGAGTCCCAGCACTGTCATCATTCACCATTAGGTGACCTTTAGCAACTTGCCCAGATGAACTTCCATTTGCTGGCTGAAAAATGGAAATAAAACAGTATTTACTTCATAAGGTGACTCTACAGATGCCATGACTTTATGTGCGTAAAACATGTGGAATAATGCCTGACTCAGAGTAAATACTGAGGGCCTCAGCTCTTGTTATTTCTTTACGTAGAAGCTCCACCTCTAGCTTTGAAAACAAAGGGTTTAGTCCTTTTATCTCAAAAATCAAATTGTTATTTCCTGTTAAAATGGCTTATTTTGTAATTAGAGTATGTGTTTGTCACATCTTGTCTGTACTGGGAAGGCCTGGATCCTACCCCTCCTCTCCCCCTTCAGGATTAAAATTAAAATATTGAAGTCAATTGTACACTGCCGCTGAATTCAGGAACTTTCAGAAGGAGTTTATAAGGTCAACGGTGAATGCTGAAAAGCTTTCAAAGCTGCAGTCACCCTATGCAGGGCCTCTCAGCAGATGCTGGTGGTGTCAGTGTAGCACAGATGCTGCTATCCTTGCAGGGCTCGGCCTTCTGAGGAGTTTTGTGCCATGAATACCACTGTCCCAGGAAATGCTGGTGCCGGTAAGAATCACAAAGCCTACTGTCCTCGCCAGTGCTCTGCATCTTTCTTTACGAGGCCCCGAGTATTTATCACAGTTGCTACTGTTCTGGCTTTGCATTTGTTCGTTGAGTTGCTTACCCATCCTACTACCCCTGTAGTTGCTACTGAACTTCAGTAGCAAGAAAGGGCATTTTTTGTGTTAAATTGTGTATGTGTATAAAATATCATATCCTCTATAAGAGATTAGTACTGAAAAGTACATTCCCTTGAAATACAGCTTGATTGGCCAGTTATGATCAGGAAGCGGAAACATTTAAAATTTTACTTAACAGATATTTACAGTGCTCCCTATGTGCCAAAATTTGTTTTGAGTACTGTTAGTCATTTATTCCTCCTAAATTACTGTGAAGCAGATAAACCCATTTTAGGTTTTCTATTTGAAACAGAGGTTAAGTCACTTGCTTAAGGTCACCCAACAGAATTGAAGCAGACCGTCTGACTGCAGTCTGACCGCTGCCCTTTCACTGTGGAACCTGGCATGCATCTCACAGTGTGGGCCCCAGTGGGGTCCTTAAATTTGCAGCTTTATCAGAGGAAAAGTCACACCTGTCCAAACTCCTTATGCTGTCAACTCCTTATGATTTACCATGTGGAGGATTGCAACTAGGCCATGTATTTCCTTCCTGTTATTGAAAGATATCGACGCTAGCATTTCCTTATAGTATTGTCAAACGTTTTTCTCTGAAAGCTCCTGAGTGCTCCATCAGGTCTGGGAGAGCAACAATGTATTCTCTCTCCCATTGCACTATTCAGCACTCTCAACTCAGCAAGAAGAGCTGCAGATTACGCCTGCTGTTCTAATGGTTTTTATTTTTAGTTTTAGGGCTTTCACCTACTGCAAATTAAAACAGTTAAATGTCCTTATTTGAGGAGAGCAGCTTGTACATGTGAGGTTTATTCGGCTGTTTTCTAATTACTATTGAAGACAGTAGAAGACAGTGGTAGGCAGAATCACATGTCAATCCCCAGAACCTGTTATTTTAATATATGACAAAGGGGAATTAAGGTAGTGGATGGAATTACAGTTGCTAATCAGGTGATGTTAAAATACAGAGATAATCCTGGGTTTTCTGGGTGGACCCAGTGTGAGCACAAGGGTCCTTGTTGGGAAAGGTCCAAACAGGAGAGTTGGCATCACTAGAGAAACTTCAACAGCCATTGCTGGCTTTGAAGATGGAAGGAGCCATGAGCCAGGGAATAATACACAGTCTCTAGAAGCTGGGAAAATCCAGGAAATGTGTTCTCCCCTGGATCCCAGGAAGAAATGCAGCTATGCTGACACTTTGATTTTAGCCCAGTGAGGTCTGCTTTGCACTTCTGACCTCCTGAGCTATAAGAAAATAAATTTATTTTAAGCCACAAAATCTGTGGTAAATTGTTACAGCAGCAACAGGAAATGAATACACTAGAATAGTCCAGGTTTTGATCAGCTCCTGCGCCATCCCTGGGAAAGGGCTGCCTAATCTCATGATACGTTGTTGTGGGCACATGGGGCATAGCAAGTGTTTACATTTTGAGGCTGTTTTAGTTTACATATAAAATTAACCACTTTGGGCAAGGGTGTGCAGGGGAGTTAACTTTTAGTAATTCTATACATTCTTATAAGTGGCAAATATTTAAAATGACAGTACTGAGATTTCAGCAAAAAGCAGTCTCGTTGATTCTGGAGCAAGTGGAGCCGCGTTGGCCTTTTTCGTTAGACTTGCCTGACAGAAATGTGGCTGCGTGTCCCATGCACGGAGTAGTGGTCAAAACCTTGAGTTCCTTCAGGATGAGACGATAGCCTAAATGCAGTGGTGGGGATTATCACTTGAGTTTTGACTTCAGATTCCCTTTAAATTTTTTTAACCTTTTATGTGCTCTGCTTGCCTAACAATATTCTTATGCCTTCTCTGAAAGCAAGGGTGCAAGGGCTTCCCAAATTGTAATGAATTAAACAAATAAAAGGTGTTATCATTCATGGGGTCATCTGCATTAAGTACCTAGGGGATTATAGGCCCCCAGAGCAGACTATATCCTGGATTGGAAGTGTAAATTACTGAAATTAAAAATAACAAGAAATGCCATCAGGCATGGAGTTAGTTTTTTTTTTTTTTCCTTAAGAAATCCTCCAATAACAATCTTACATTGTGATTCGTAGACAGCTTCCTTCAGTTAAGGGTTTCCTGTTGGTACAATGTAGAAAGAACAAGAAATAAAATCTGTATGATGTACCAGAGTAAGAAATAAAATCTTGGGAATCTTCTTGTCTTGGGAAATAAAATGCAGGATAACATAGGATTTTTTGAAAATAACTTTAAGGAAATACGGTGGCAAATTAGCTGGATGGTATAAATATATGTTTAGCAGTTTCTGGGAAGGGGTGGAATACACTCCCTTATGTAGAAGTATACAAATATTAAAAACTTAAAGTCATGGGATAAAGTACTTTCATATTTGCAGTTCTTTTAAATATACCCTTTTTAGAACTGGAATTGCTTTGTTAGTTTAGGGGGAAATACAGGGTCCAGCAGAAGTATCACCTGCTTGAGTTTGGTTGGTAGGGTAATCATATGGATGTAATAAATTGCAGTTTTAATTTGAAAATTTCACCTGAAATGTCGTATGGTGTGCTTGAGTGTGATATTGTTATTTTACAGAATTACATGCTTATGATTTTATAATAAAAGATTTTGTAATAAAAAAGGGGTGTTACTTGTGCTGGAGCCTATACATAAAATGATCAATTTCCTCTTATAAATGTGAAGGTGTAGAAAAAAATCCAATGATGTGAGTGAAGGAAAATTTTGATCTGTGTTCTAAAATGCTTTTGTCTAGAAAGTTCTCAAGATGTGGCTCTGTGGGTGTGGTGCCCTACATGACTGCCTCGCTTGCATTTTATCCTCATCAAGCAAGTATTGGTTAATAGCTTGCTTTTTCCTGCCAATATCTCTATAGCAGAATGAGGATGTCTTGGCTCTGTACATGGTCAAGTAAATACCTTCACTAGTCATCTCCCAACTGTCGCTGATAAATTCATAGTTCCATGTTTTCTGTTGCATCTTCATTAGTACAGATCAGAGCTCCAGAGCTTCTCTCTCTTGGGCGAACTGGCAAAGTAGTTTCTAAGCTTGCAGAGGCCAGACCCGGGACCAGTTGCTGGCCTGCCCCCAGGATGTAACCATCCTGTAAGAACCCATAGCAGTGGATTTTGTACCAGAAAATTCCCCCATCCATTGGGCAAGCTACTGTTCTCACAGTTCTCAAGATAGGTTGCCTTGGACTTCATAGATGTGTTGACTTCATCAAATACCGGCACCGTGAAGCTGGCTGAAACAGACTCCAAGTCCTCCTTAATTCCTTCTGAAATTGATGAATGCATTCAACACAACTTTTTTGAGCACTTGCTTTGTGCTAGACATTATTTTTGACCCTAGGGATTCAGTGAACTGTGGTCAAGGTTTCTACCCTAATGGAGATTGTTTGAGTTTATGTGTTCAGAGAGGAAAAGGTGTTGAAAAGGGAGGCTGAGCAGACACAAACCGGGTGAGTGCAGATTTGGACTTTGAAGGAAATGTGGTGGCACAGTAGAGTGACTGGGGACACCTGCAAAAGCACCGTCGGGAAAGGTTTGTTGGAAGAGGTCAGATTTGCGTTAAGATGTGAAGAAGGAGCCAGCAGAGGGAATAGAACGTGCATCTGCCTCTGGAGGGAAAGTGCTTGGTTACGCAGGGAAAGGGAGGGAGGCCAGTCTGGCTGCAGCATCTGGGCAGGAGAGAATGGTGAGAGAAGGAGAGAAGGTGGGCAGGACCAGGTTGGGTAGCGCTTGCAGACTTTTTAGCCGTGCGAGTCTCATTCCAAATGCAATGGGAAGGCATTGTGAAGTGATCCAAGGATGAGGGGGATATGATCTGAGTTACATTTATCATAACTGTGTAGCTTAGCTGCTGGGCAGAGTGAAGAAGAAAGGGACAAGAAGAGAAGCAAGGAGATCAATTTTGAAGCTATTGGCAACTTTCATCATGAGAGGTGGTATGGCCTGGAGTAGAGTAGTGGTATTGTAGGTGGAGAGCAGTGGATGGATTTGAGAGGTTTGGAGATAGAATCAGCGCAACTTATGGTGTTTGGATGGCTGATGAGAGAACAGGAAAATCAAACAGGACTCCCTAGTGTTTCAGTGGGTGATGGGCTTGTAGGGAATAGAGTTCTTTTTGGCCCTTGGTTAGATTGAGTTGCCTGTTAGTCATCTAATAGAGATAGATGTGAAATGGCCAGCAGTGATTGAGAGACCTACATTCAGGGCCAGAGTTGTGTCAGCATAGAAGTGGTATGTAAGGTTAGGGAAATCTAACATCACCTAGGGAGATTTCATAGGCAGAGCAGGGAAATAGAGATCAGACCCTGAGGAATAACAGACTTAATAGATCAGGTGGGAGACCATGAGGTAACCAGTGAGGTAGGAGGAGGCCAGAAGAGCAGTGTTGCAGGTGCAAAACAGAATCTTGTGTTTAAAGCAGGGTGGAGTCCTCAGTTTTGTTGGAAGTTCTTGAGTTGAGTAAGATGAGAACACAGTGCTCACTGGTTTTTGCAATGTGGAAGATTCCTTTAGGTGGTGATCTTGTTGCTCCGTGTTAGAGAAATGATTTAAAGCACAAGCGAATTGATCTCCAGCCTTCCTGTAGGCAGCTTTCCTCACTCCCTCCCTTCTGCGTTCCCCTCACAGGGCTAGGTGTTTCCTCTTTGTTCCAGAGTACTTCGGCCTTTCCCTGTCACTGGACTCTACCATATTGTAATATGATCTTTCTGTTGAAATTATGTTCCTTCTGGACTGAGCTTCTTGAGAACAAAATTTATACTTTTTTTGGTATTTCGTACTATGATGCGGGTACACAATACATGTTTCTGAATTAATGAGTTGAGTATTCTCAAATGCTGGCTTTTCTGTTTGTATTACATCTGTATACTTTCTTAGGAGACACATGTGAAAACCTATGGAAATCACTGCTTATGCGTTTCAGAAACCTTATCTCTTCCCATCTCTGCATTCTTTTGGTGAAGTCACTGCAGTTACTCTGTACATTTCACCATTTTTGACACTTGATTTGCCTCATTGCATACTTAAATATCTTAAAGGCCTAGTAGCGACTGACCTTAGCAACCTCAAAAAGGTTCTTGATAGCAAGTTTTAGTTTTTTTTTCCCCTTGGTAGTTACTTTCCCAACAAGGCTGTGTGAAAGTGTTTTTTTTCTTCTACACTACTATCCCTTTGTTTTCCACTTCGTTATCCTTCTGTTGCAACACCCCAATTATTTCAGTTGCTATGGAGATATTAAGTGTATTGCTAATAATGGAGGTTACTCCTTCAGGTGGAAGAATAGAAGCAAGAGGAGGATTTTAATCTTGTTTTTGTGCAGATGTTTCCTAGTGACAAAAATAACTAAGTGGTGCTAGAGATTGGGGTGCAGAGACGCTCTGGGGCCAGCTTACGTGTTTAGAAAGGAATGGTTTTCTTAATTAAAGAAAGTATTAGTTTAAGCTTCTGGTCCTACTAGAGATTAATTCCATATCTTAATAATTTAATATTGATTCTTTTATATCCTTTGTTTAATAGGATGTTGCCTCATAGAGAGAAAATGTTTTGCGGACTTCCTCTTTTATACTTCATTTCTTAAAACCTTTTAAAAAAAACTTTACTAAAGGAGACATTGTTCATCTGATATTTATTTCCTGAAACCTTGCAGTTTTTCATGGACTTTATTATAATTAAGGTGATTATGTGTCCTAGTTATATGTCCCAGTGTATACCTGTTGTCCTGGCATAATTCTTAGTAAGGATGTTAAATTATGTGCTCACCGTAATTAAAGACCACATTCAATAGAAAACTGAGGGAATTAAATATTTTTTGTTTTCATATATGTAACTTATATATAGATACATATGGATATAAGTGAATTATATGTACACATACATACACAATAAGAATATATATACTTTTTTTTTGCTCTTTCCAATTATAGTTTAGCACTTGCCAAATGTCTTGACACTGTAGGAGGATATAGATACGTATTTTTTGTTGTTGTAAGCAAGTCAAGAGAACTTTTGTCTTCCTGATCTCCTCATGGTATATTTTGACTAAGATGCATTTCACCGTAATAGTGCCTGACCTGACTCCGCCTAAATGGGCAGAAGCCTATTTCCAGTGCAGCAATAAGGTGCAAATGTTCACTGTTCTGATTCAAAACTACTTCCCATATCTCTGGTTTGATTCCCCTCTGCCCAGTATACTTGATCTCCTCTCGTTCATGTTAGACCCCCACCCACATGTGGAATGGGTGAATATCCTAGACTGTTCCCTGGCCTCATCTCTTTATTAGCAGCTCAGTTACTGACGCACCTGAAAGTACAACAGCAGCCCCTGGAATAAGGAAGGGAAGGTCTTAAATTCTTGGACATCTTGAAGAGTAAAAAAAATGCCATTTTGACACTTAGTCTTTCATGTCAAAAATATGCACATTCCTTCTCCAACCCATTCCCCTTAATATAAAATTTATTATTGTAAAATCTGTAAAAATCATACTAAAATTTTTATAATTGATAAAGATTTTTGAGAAAATTGGCAGGTTAGGGATACCTAAAGTGGTTTTAAGTGAAAATAGGAGTTAGTGAATTGCTAGTAATGGAAACCCTCCCTTGAGGTTAATCTCTAGACAACAGTCCTGACACACCCTTCAGTATGTCAGGAGAATAAAGTTGGTGAAGAGGAAGGGCTTGGCAAGAACCAGCGAGCACACCTATTTCGTGTCAGGCTGGGTACTCTGTCCTGCCCCTTGGAGCCCACCACCTTGGAGCCTGTGACCTAGTGTGGGAGACATCCAATTCAAACAAGGAAACAAGTTCTCAAGTACACCTTGAAAAGGGGGATGAGATCTGAGAGAGAAAAAGAGGGGAGACATATGTTAGACAGTGGTCAGAAAAGGACCCCTTTGAGGAAACAACATTCATCTTGAGGCATGAAGGATGAGAAGATGTGGCTGGAATCCAAGCAAAACACCCATGCTCTTGGTGGTATAACAAGGTGAGAGTAGGTTAAGTGCTTTGGTCATGGTAATTTAGCCAATGGGCAAATGTAAAGCTCCCTGTGGATTCCACTGTCAGTGTTTCTCAACCTTTTTTTTTTTTTTTTTAAATTCTTTCTAGACAGGTTTTTTTATTCTTTCTAGACAGGTTTTTCCTAGCCCAGCCCCACCCCCAAATTTGGCCCACAAACCCTTTTTATTCACCCTTAGAGCAGTGATTTTGCTATTGAGAATGCACACTCTTTTTAGTTATCATCTGTGGGGCTCATTTTGGGACAGTCAGAAATAGGTTTTTATTGGGTTTAATCTAGTGTCCTTGGATCTTCAGCTAGATTTTAAGTTCCTTGAGGCTTCAGACCATCTCTAGCAGGAACAACAATAACAGTAGATGTCACTTACATGACACTTTTAAAAAAAGTCTTCTGCAAGGTTGGGAGGGATGGAATAAAAATGTTGGAAGTAGACTTTGAAAAATTCTTAAGTAGTTTAGTTAGTGTGATTTTGTATTTAGATGAAGAAACTAAGATTACTAGGAAAGTCGAGATTAATCCATCTCTGTAATCCAATTTGGTGCCCTTTCCAGGACCAGGAAGAAGGTGATTGTGGTGGAGAGGAGTTTTAGGAGTGTTGGATATCCTGAAAGATGTGAATGTGCACACAGCTGCAGTCTTAGGAAGATTAATTAGGCACACTTCCCATGCTTTCTGAGGTGTGATGATAGCCATGACAAGGGATGAAAAGGAAGGCTCTCATTAATAATTGTTTCCGTGTTTCAGCAACAGTACATTTTCTGCAACGATAACTATAGGAATCAAGAAGAAAAGTAAACTAGTAACTTTTAAGAAAAGGAGATTAAGGGGATGATGTAACTACTTTTCACCAAGATTCTTGTCGTTAAAGTTGAGATTATGCATGTCTAAAGGACACAGGTTTATTAAGGGTAATTAATGTTACATATTTTAGGTTGGAAGGAATGCAGGAATAAACAGGGTCTGGCACCAATAACGCCTCTCTTTAGTTACAAAATCTTTTATTACAAAATCATAAGCATGTAGATCTGTAACATAACAATATCGCACTCAAGCACACCATATGACACTTTAGATGAAATGTAAATTATTGCACCCAAATTATTACCCTACCAACCCCACGCAAACAGGCATTACTTCTGCTGGACTCTGTATTTGAAGTACACTCTAATCTGTATCTTTGTCTATGTATCTCTCTGTGTGTTAATATGCGCATGAGAGAGAAATTTAGATGATGCTAGTTCTGTTTATTTGGCAAACAGTGATAGAAACTTGAGTAAAGTGTACCTATTTTAATGAACTGTCTTCTCTTTTTCAGTCGTGCCTCAATGAATTTTAGAGGTAGGCTCAGTCTGTCAAACAGGCCTAACAAATTTCACAGTGATTGCTTCCTTGTATTGTTTTTTCATCGACTACTAGTCACATGACCTGTAGACCTTCATTTTTTCCCAGTATTCTTTATCCAGTGGTGTAACGTAAGCCTATATTAACCCCCTCTTTTAATCTTTCTTTTTTGTTATTTTTCTTTTCCTTCTTAACAAGTCAATCACCTTTAGTAGGTGAGCATGGAGCAGGAAAATTATGAAACAATAGCTGGAAGGCTGAAATTTATGAAAATCCTTTCTAAATGGCTTAATTTAAAACAAATAAAGGTAGTTAACATATGGTGTTAGTGCCTACATTTCATTTCTGTGTGTTTTGGTGTTTGTTCTGCCCCATTCACACAGCCGTTGAGCCCTTGCCTCGCTCTGCCGTCGTGGTTAAGGAAAGTGAGGCTGGGTTTCTTGTTTGTTTGTTTGTTTGTTTGTTTTAAATAATGTACTTGAACCTTACCTCCAAAATGCTATTTGTAAAACAGTCTTAGGGTTGCATATACTTTTTTAGACAGCTAATTAATTAGCTATTTTGGAATTCTAAGGCTCCTGTGATCCAACACAAAACTAAAAAAGAAGAAAATATTAACAAAATGCTGTTTTTGAATCACTTGTCCTCAAAAGCAGCTTTGTTCATTTAAATGAGATTAGATTATATTCTAAAAAGAAATTTGCTTTGACTCCTTAAACATAACCAGAATTTAATAAATATTGCTGTCTGATAAGCCAGCTGTATTATTAACTATTTGTTTATAAACCACAAGTGTTACTAATAGTTTCTAAATATTGTGTCTGAAAACAGAAGTGTGAAAGTAGTAAAGTATCAGCTGTGAATTGCCATGGACACATTGTCAGTGAGAAACAGAAGAAGCAGAGGGTGTGACCACAACAAAGGGAAATTGGAGGTGGAGCTCTGAGGTCCAGAGTCCTCAGGATCCACCTCTGTTCTAAGGCTGGTTTTACAGGAAGTGGCTCGAAGATCCCGTGCCTTTTGGGTTACTAGTGAAGAATAAAATTATTGTGCACACCTGTATTGAAGGTGTTCAGGGTGACCACCCAGGTTGCATGTGTAATTATGAACTGGAGGTGTAATCCACAGAAGCTTTAAGAAGGCTGTTTGAAATTGAGATGTTTTAATTTAAAATCACAGTGTAAAACTCAAATGGAATTTTGCAAATGGCAGAAAAACATCTTTTGGGACCTGGCTATTATTTCTGTAGTCAAATTTCTGTCTTACTGGCAGATACATTTCCTGTAAGCTTCATTTTCTTAGCTGATAGCAAGGCTCTTGGTAGCAGGGTTCCTTGAGGCACACAGCTGGGGAACCCATCACTTAGAGGGGCCCATGAAAGTGAGTCTTTGGCTACAAGAATATTCTTAAGGGATGTCATAAAGATGTCATTTTGGAAGTAAAGTGAGTCTTAGGTGTAATTTCATCAGGGTACAACTTTGAAAATGGCACATTACAGGTTTGTGCTAAGCCCCCTGCCTGTATATGTTATGCTGCACACTGAACAAGACCTTTAATTTCAGCAGGCAAAAGATGCGCCCTCCCATTTTGGCGTGTAGAGTATCGCCTTCACGTCTGCCGGAATGAATGTGTGCGTGGAGTGTGACGGCCGGTGGTGGTGATGATGGGTTACACATCTAAACACGTCACAGCACAGAAAGGCGTGCAGCCTTGACCCCAGACACTGCTTCATCAACAGTAAGCAGTGTTTAGAATGTTCTTTACATTTAGAAGCCTTAAGTGCTTTTTGGAGCTATAAGGCAAATTTAGGTTAATAGTTGTGCTTGAGCAAACTTTCATTGTTCTTCAAGCTGTTAACTGAGCGCCATTCTGCCACTAATGTTCTGCCATTAATGTTCGAGTGTTGCTTAACAGCTGGAATCACGATATTTGGAGTATTTCTTATTTTTATTTTTGAAAAAAATATTACGGTCTTAAATATGACTGTGTTTATATGTAATTCTGAGGAGTACTTTTTTTTGTAAATTAATCAGTCTTATTTTTTGGAGCAGTTTTACGTTTACGGAAGAATTGAGCAGAAAGTGTGGAGTTCCTCTCTGCCACGTCCCATCCACCCCCGGTTTCCCATCATTGACATCTTGCATTAGTGTGGTACATTTGTCACAATCAATGGGTCAATATTGATACATTATTACTAGGTAAATTCCTTAGTTGATATCAGGGCTCATTCTGCTGTAGATTCTTTTGGTTTTGACAAACGTATGGTGTATAGATAGGCACCATCACAGCACCACACAGGATAGTTTTACCACCCGGAGGATCCCCTGTGCCTCGTCTAGTCATCACTCCCGTCCCTGGGCACACTGTTTTTTTTTTTTTTTTTACTGTCTCTTGTAGTTTTGCCTCTTCCAGAATGCCAGATAGTTGGAATCATACATCTGTAGCCTTTTTAGATTATTTTTTAAAATTAGCATTTTGCATTAACATTTCCCTCATGTCTTTTTGTGGCTTGAGATAGCTCATTTCTTTTTATCACTGAGTAACATTCTGTTTTATAATGTATCATGGTTTGATTATTAATTCACCCTTTGAAGGACATCTTGGCTGCCACCAGTTTTGGCAGTTGTGAGTAAACTTGCTATAAACATCTCTGTGCTGGTATTTGTGTTAGCATATTTTAAACTCCTTTGGGTTAAATACCAAAAAGCACGATTGCTGGATCATACAGTGAAAATACGTTGTTTCATAGTAGACTGCCAGCCTGTCCTTATGTTTACAGAAAATTTGGTCAGAAAGTGTAGAGAGTATTTGTATGCTGTGTCATTTAGCATTGTTACGAGCGGTGAATAAGAGTTTCTGTTGTTCTACATCCTCACCAGCTTTTGGTGTTGTCACTGTTCCAGATTTTGGCTGTGCTATTAGATATACTGCTATCTTGTTTTAATTTGCATTTCCCTATAACATACGTGTGAAGCCTCTTTTCCTATGCTTATTTGCCACCTGTCTATCTTCTTTAATGAGGTCCGTTCAGGCCTTTGCCCCATTTATTAATTGGGTGTTTGTTTTCCTATGGTTAAGTTTTGAGTGTTCTTTGTATATTTTGGATTATAGTCCAGATGTGTCTTTTGCAAATATTTTCTCCCAGTCTGTTGCTTGTCTTATTCTCGCAAAGTTGCCATTCACAGAGCACAGGTTTCAATTTTCATCAAGTCCAGTTTGTCAGTTACTTCTTTCATGGGTTGTACTTCTGGTGTTATATCTAGAAAGTCCCCTCCATATCCAAGGTCAATTAGTTTTCTGCTACATTATCTTCTAGAAGTTTTTCACTTTACATTTAGGCCTGTGATCTATTTTTAGTTAACTTTTGTAAAGGGTGTAAGGTCTGTGTCTAGATTCTTCTTCTCCCCCCTCTCCCCATCCTTGTCCTTCTCTTTTTCTTCTTCCTTCCTTGTGTGTGACCATTTGTTCCTGTGCCACTTATTGAGAAGACTGTCTTTGCTCCATGGTGTGTTTGTCGTTCCTTTGTCAACAATCAGTTAACTTTCTTTACGGGGATCTATTTCTGGGTGCTCTGTTCCGTTCCATTGACTTGTTTGTCTGTTCTTTCACCAACACTAGACTGTCTTGATTACTGTAGCTTTAAACAGTAGTAAGTCTGAAGCTAGTTAACGTTCTGACTTTAGTCTTTCTCAAAATTTAGTTGACTATTCTAGGTCTTTCACCTTATATGAACTTTAGAATCATTTTATCAGTGCTCACAAAGTAACTTGCTGGGATTTTGGTTGGGATTGCATTGACTCTCATTCTAGTTGGGAAGAACTGACATCTTGACAATGTTGAGTCTTATGTACATGAACACGGAATATCTCTTCATGCTCTTTTTGATGTCTTTTATCAGAATTTTATGGTTTTCTCAATATAGGTCTTACACATATTTTGTTAGATTTAAACATAAGTACTTCATTTTTGAGGGGGCCTGCTAATGTAAATAGTGTGTTTTAAATTTCAAATTGTACTTGTTCATTGATGGTTTATAAAAAAGTGATTGACTTTTGCATATTAACTTTGTATTCTGCAATCTTGCCATACTTGCTAATTAGTTTTAAGGGTGTTTTTTTAACCAGTTATTTCAGGTTTTCCCTATAGATGATCATGTATTCTGTGAAAAAATTTCTTCATTTCCAACCTGTATACCTTTTCTTTCATTTTCTTATTATATTAGCTCAGATTTTTGGTTTCATGTTAAAAAGCAGTGGAGAGGGAACATCCTTGCCTTGTTCTTCATTTTAGTGGTAAAGCTTTTAGATTCTCAGCATTATGTATAATAATAGCTTTAGGGGTTTTTTTTTGTAGTAGATATTTTTTATCAAGTTGTATAAGTTCCCCCCTACTTTTTCTAGTTGACTAAGAGTTTTTATCATGAGTAGATGCTGAATTTTGTCAAATGCTTTTTCTGCATCTATCGATATGATCATGTGATTTTTATTCCCTAGCCCATTGATGTGATAGATTACAATAATTTATTCTCAAACGTGTAACCAGCTTTGCATATTTAGTATAAATATCACTTAGTCATGGTATATCATTCTTTTCATACATCATTGGATTCAGTTGCTCTTTTGTTGAGGTTTTTTCCATCTGCGTTCATGAAAGATGGTGGTCTATAGCTTTCTTGTAGTAGTTTTTTCTGGTTTGGTATTAGGGTAATGCTGGCCTGATAGAATGAATTAGGAGATAGTCTCCTTGCTTCTTGCTTCTATCTTCTGAAAGAGATTATAGAGAGTTGGTATCATTTCTTCCTTAAATGTTAGTAGAATTCATCAGTAAACCCATCTGGACCTGGTGTTTTCTATTCAATTTCTTTAATAGCTGTAGGCCTATTCAGATGGTTTGTTTCTTGTGTGGGTTTTGGCACATTGCATCTTTGAAGTAATTGGTCCGTTTTGTCTGTATTCCCAAATTTGTGGACAGAGTTGTTCATAATATTCCTTTATTACCCTTTTAACATCCATGGGATCTGTAGTGATGTCCTCTCTTTTATTTCTGATATTAGTAGTTTGTATTCTCTTTATTTTTTTCTTACTTAGCTTACCTAGAGGCCAATTGATTTTATTGATCTTTTCAAAGAACCAGCTTTTGGTTTCATTGATTTTTCTCTAATGATTTTCTGTTTTCAATTTCATTGATTTGTGCTCTAATTTTGTGTTATTTCTTCTACTTACTTTGGATTTAATTTGCTCTTCATTTTTTAGTTTCCTAAGGTATACACTTAGGTTTATTGATTTTAGACCTTCTATTCTAAAATATGCATTCACTGCTATAAATTGTCCTCAAGCACTGCTTTTGCTACATCTGTAAATTTTCAAAAGTTATGTTTTCATTTTTATTTAGCTCAAATTATTTTTAACATTTTCATGAGATTTCTTCATTGCCCTGTGTGTGTTAATTACTAGTATGTAATCTTCAAGTATTGTATTTTAGAATTTTCCAGCTATCTTTCTGTTTTACTGATTTCTAGTTTAATTCCATTGTACTCTGAGAGGAGACATTGTATGGTTTCCATTCTTTTTAATTTATTGTGTGTTTTGTGGCCTGGAATGTGGTCTATCTTAGTGAATTTTATTTCATTTTTTAAGATTTTATTTATTTTTAGAAAAAGGGGTTCGGCAGGGGAAAGAGAGGGAGAGAAACATCAGTCAGTCACCTCCTGTACACCCGCAACTAGGGACCTGGCATATGCCCTGACCAGGAATTGGATGGGTAACATTTCAGCTTTCAGGATGACGCCCAACCCACTGAGTCGCACCAGTCAGGTGTCTGGGTGAATTTTCTTGTTAGTTTGAGAAGAATGTGTATTCTGCTGTTTTGGGATGAAGTAGTCTATAGATGTCCATTAAATCTAGTTGATTGATTGTATTGTTGAGTTCTGTATCTTTACTGATTTTCCACTTGTTGCATCTGCTAAGGTGATTTTTTTAAGTTTCACAATTAGCAACATCAGAATTCAGATTAAAACCAGATTTCTGATTATAATAAAATAAATATTCTTTGCCGGTGTTCTTTCCCCCCATTAAGCCCTTTTACTTCTTGTTTTTATCATATTTCCCACAGCTCTCAATTAGAGAGGCTCACCAAGTAATGCATTATTACAGTTTAACCAAGGTACCGTGAAAAGTGAAAAATGAATGTGCCTCTTCTCACTGGAGAGAGCACACCTGTTTGCATTTGCTGTACACATTTTTGTTTGTACAGAAACATGGTGGGATTATTTACTCTCCGTAAACCTTTCTGTGAGGATGAATAAGAATTATTCTTTAATCTTCCCTATAATAAGCTTTATAAGTTAGGGAGTTGGTGGAAGACCTCAAGGGTTCTTTTTCCCTGTGCTGCCAAAGCTGCCCCTTCTCTTAAAGGTACCATATTCTGAGATCATGGTGGTATCTCAGTATCCAAAGCCTGTGGATTGTACTCTGAAAGCAAGAGAGTAGCATGGTTATTAGTAATGGTATTGAAAATGCTTCCTCCTTAAACTGTTCCTTCCTGTATCCTCAGGTGTAGCAGGTGACTGACTTATTTACTTGGTCAACATCACCATCCATTTGGTGATAGCCCATTAGAACTGGACCGATGATGCCTCGGGTTCCACCAGCAGGACCTCTGGGTTCAATCTTGCTACTCACCTCTGACGCCTGTCCCTAAAATGTGTTTATCATCTCAGGCATTTGGGTATTTTGCTTCATCTTTCTTCATTTTGCTCAAGGTTCAGTTACACAAACTTCAACTTGTGGGCCCTTACTTGACTTCCTTCTTTCTTCTTCCTCTTTTTCAGTAATTCTTGGTACTTTAATTGTTCCTTTATTTGTGCACCAAATAGCTCTTTGGGGTCCTCAGAGTTTACTTCTTGACTGTCATTTTGTTCTCTAAACATTGTACCTCATCCAAGACTTAAAAGATCTTGAAAGATGCTGCTTTGTGAAGTAGGAAGTTATGTAAATATGCCAATATATAATTTGCTTTGAATTTCTTAGAAGAAATGTTGGAAACCTGGGGGGAGGATGTCTGATATGGGTAGTAACAGACAAGGAAAACCAAATAAACTCTTAAGAGTTAAAGTATGTACAGATTATTCATTTTCTAAAATAAGTTTCTCACAAGAGCAGAAAACTGCTATGAACTAGTGAGGAGGCTCGAGTCAGCAACCTCTGAGAGATCTTAAGACAATGAAAGATTAGGAGAGAGAAAAAAATTTTAAAATTAAGGAAATGTATTACAGAACTAAGAGATCTGGATGGCTGGGAATCTAAAGGAAACTTCCTAAAGCAAGAGCTGAAGAGTTAGCGCAAGTTTAGCTCTAGCTAAATTACTCAGGTGTGAACTAGTCTGCCCATTCTGTTAACCTGATCAGTTGTATACACTACAGGGTCCTTTCGGTCTGTGATGCTTATGTACGTCCTGAAGAGTAAGCCTGCTTCCCAACACATAACCTCTCTCCCTGACCGGAAGTGAACTCTCTCTGGGAGCCCTATTTCTAATAATGCCCGCTCCCAAATTTGTGTCTATTTTAATTCATATTTGCCATCTCTACTTCCATTTTTCTAGTTTGTTTTATTTTCAAAGAGAATTTTGTTTGAGCAAGAGTAATAATCATAGTAAATATGTACAGTTTTACTTTAATTTTATGCACTATATAATTATGCTGTATTTACCCGGAGAGGCAAACCTTTTAGCTACCTGGTGCTGCGTCACCACAAATGGCACCTTGCTGAAAAGAAAACTTTTAAGTTTTCAGGACAGAGTATTCTTATTTGCTCACCCCACCCGTAGTGACCAAAATGAAAAATTGAGGTTTACTATTTTTATCCTTAGCACATAATTTAAACAGACTATGTACTTATCGCAATAAGCCTTTTTTAGAGACTGTTAATATAGTAGCTGATATTTGGAAATTTGTCTTGGGAGTTTTTAACTCACCTTTTCTCTTAACTTTTTAGTGACAATGACAATTCATGTTTATTTTAGAAAATTTTATACCTGGAGAATTTAAGTCATCCATATATGTCACCTGTTAACATTTTGCATTGTCTTCCCAGCATGTGTATGCTTACCCATGCAGCTTCTAAGAAAACAGGATAAATAGGGTCATGCACGAATTTTTTGTACATGTGACTCTATCGTGAAGCTGTCACTCTCTGCCAAACATGGCAAAGAAGCCTTTCACTGTTCCATCTGTCACCGCAGTTCATTTAAGTGCTCCGCGAGTTTTGGACAGTCGTTTCCAGTTTTTCAGTGTTTTTAACAGTGTCAGGACTCAGAGCTCCATCTTTGTCACATCTTTAGGGTGCTTATAAAATGCTAGGCATGTGTGTTACCGCAGCTCTGGAGAGCAGCTTGATGATTTTGTTTTTTATACGTAAGACATAAAATCTCACTTTTTTGATTTGGCTTTCTGTGTTCACCAGCAAAATTAAACACTTTCTCGGTTTCAATGCAAAGGTACAAAGGGTTTATTTCCTGTTGTTGCAGAAGGTCTGAACGGCTTTTCTGAAGTTAAGTAATTATTTAAGTTTCACTATTAAGATAGTATGTGACCTTCATGTCATTCCTTATGACTTGCACTGTGAGGGGTTTTAGGAGTGTGGATGGAACAGTAACAACTTTGTGTCATGAAGGAAAGAACTAGGTTGGTCGTTGTTTCTTCATGGAAGACCCAACAGAAAAACTGCAGAAAGCGGAGGTTGCAGGCACAGGGCTTTCTAATCTGTTGTTCAACCTTCCTCTCTGGGCTTTAAAAAAAAGTCCTATTTCTAGGATGTTTTGAATGCAGCCTGTATTAGGCAGAGGAAAGTACAGAGTGACCTTTCAAGATATTTTAAATTTAAGAACCTATAATTAGAAAACACTGTGTGAGTTCATGATACCATTTCACTTGTTAAAGTACCCATCTAAATTAGTGGGATTATTCTACCATGCAGCCCCTTTTAAATTCTTTTTGAAAATGGCACACATTTTAAGTTTGACTAAGTGAAAGTCACATTTTGCTATATAGTTGAATAAAATGTGTGAGCTGTTGACATTATTAATATCATTAATACCATGTTATGATCAATTACAGTTGTCCGCAGACTTGTTACAGACCAAGAGCAACTATCTGCTTTTCTTTCATTTGACTTAGGCTTCCTGCCTAAGAAACAAGACGTTGCAGTTTCATGAGCTACTTTGACTTTCAGCTTCTCCCAGTTTGACACTCCTGGCTTGTTTCCGTGTGGCTGTGTGTAGGTACATGGAAACCACTGGATCCTCAGGATGCGTCTCCTTGACAAATCTCTGTTAGCCTAGTTCTCACTTAATCAGGTATTTCTGTAAGCCAGCGATTTTTTCATCTCATGTCACACATAAACTAATTACTAACACTCTGTGGCACACCAAAAAAAATAGATATAATTTTGAATTCATTCACACCAGATGGCTATGGTATTGGCTATTGGCATTTTTTAAGAAGATTTTATTTATTTTTATTTTTTACTTTTATTTTTTTAAATATATTTTATTGATTA
>PVKU01009333.1:0-63034 GCA_004027475.1 Anoura caudifer
GTCAAGTTAAAGGAGTTCATCATCACCAAGCCCTTATTATATGAAATGTTAAAGGGACTTATCTAAGAAAAAGAAGATAAAAAATAGAACAGTAAAAAGACAGCAAACTCACAGGTATTAACAACCAGACCTAAAACAAAAGCCAACTAAGCAAACCACTACAACAGGAGCAGAAACACAGAAATGGAGATCACATGGAGGGTTAGCAATAGGGGAGTGTGAACAGGAGAGAGGGGGACAAGGTACAGAGAACAAGTATCATAGATGGTGGATAGAAAATAGACAGGGGGAGGGCAAGTATAGTGTGGGAAATGTAGAAACTAAAGAACTTATGACACATGGGCATGAACTAAAGGGGGGAATGTGGGTGGGAGGGGGTGTGCAGGGTGGAGGGTAATGAAGGGGGGAAAATGGGGCAACTGTAATAGCATAATCAATAAAATATAATTAAAAAAAAAACAACACCAAAAAAACCCAAGCAGCCCAATTAAAATATGGGCAAAGGACCTGAATATACATTTCTCCAAAGAGGACATACAAATAGACAACAGATATATGAAAAGACGCTCAACATCACTAATCATGAAAGGAATGCATATTAAAACCATAGTGAGATACCATCTCACACCTGTCAAAATCACTATCATCAATAAACCAACAAACAACCAGTGTTGGCAAGGATGTGGAGAAAGAGGAACTCTTTTGCATTGTCAGTGGGAATGTGGATGGGTGCAGACACTGTGGAAAGCAGTATAGAGATACCTCAAAAAATTAAAAGAGGATCTGCCTTTCTATCCAGCTCTCCCACTTCTGAGAATATACTCGAAGGAACCCAAAACACTAATTTAAAAGAACATAAGCACCCCTATGTTCTTTGCAGTGTTATTTACAATCACCAAGATAGGAAGCAGCTCAAGTGTCCATCTTGGATGAGTGAATAAACCAGCTATGGGACAGTTACACAATGGAATACCACTCACCCGTAAAAAAGAAGAAAATTTTACCCTTTGCAACAGTAGGGATGGACCTGGAGAACACTAAGCTAAATGAAATAAGCCTGTCAGAGAAAGCCAAATGCCATATGATTTCTCTCATGTGTGGAATGTAATGAACATACTGAACTAACAAGATAAACAGACAGATTCATAGACGGAGAGCAGATGACAACTAGTGGGGGCTAAGGTTAAGGGGTGGAAGGATTGAGCAAAAAGAAAAAATGACTCATGAATCTGGACAACAGTGTGGTGATTGCTAGGTGGTTGGGGGCGTACAGGCACTTAATAGTAAAGGAAAACATATAATGAAGATTAAATCAATAAATAAATTTCACCGAAAACACAAACTCACTTCTTATTTTCCTTAAAAAGAAGAAAAAAGAAGAAATATAAGAAGCCAATTTGGAGCTTGTGGAGCACTATTAAAAAACAATCACTCTAATTTTGAATAAAGACTCTATAACAATTTGAGCTACTAAAATACTTATCATGTGTAGCACTGCCAGATTTTTGTGGTCTTTAGTCTCAATCTGGCACCTCTAAAGTTCACACAGACTGTTTCAAAATGAAATTTGCAAAACAAAGAAAGATGAAATTCAAATATGTGGGTGAAGCTGAAGGTTCTGTCAATGGAAAAGATCTCCAAGATAGAAACTGTGATCTTTAAGATGGCTACTGTTCGCCAACAGAACCCAACCAAAACAATGTTTTGGTCCAGAGGATGAAGCTGAAGTATTTTTGCAATCTGGTTTGGATTGTGGACTACCTAATTAATTCCTTCCAGCTGTTAGTGGTACCTGTTTATAATCCATTTCTCAAAGAAGAATAATTCCACACATGGAAAGTTAAATGTATTAATAAGCCAAATGTTAGAAATGAGTAAGACCTTAAAACTCATTTAATAACCCCCCATGTTGTTACAGAATGGAAACTGAAGCCTAGAGGATAAAATTAACTTGCCAAATTTTATACAAACTTTAATGCAAAAACTGGAAACAGATCCCACACCTCCTTACTCATTGTCAAGTTCTCTTTCCACCAATATCACGATGCTTCTCCCTTAAATCATACACATATATACACACACACACAAACTGAGGGTGAGGGAAGTTACTACATTCATACTTGAGTTTTGGCAGCATTTCACTATTTTCTTTAAAGCCACAGTTATCTGAGTTACTAAAGATTGACAGCACTATTTCAGTGAAGTTTACTGTTCACATGAAACCATTACAAAGTATAGTAAGAAACAGAACAGATTTAATTTGGGAGTTGCCTTTCTGTGCTTACAGCATGTGATGAGGGAAAATGTTCTGACAATTCAAGCTTACTTGAGCTTAATGACAGATCTAAATTGAAGCTTGAAGATAAAAGAAATTCTTTAGTGATGCCTCAGTTGTCATTGATTACTATGGGCAATTTTAAAGCTATTCAATATGAGAATTGCCAGCTTGGATCTGAAAGGGGAGAAAGTGGTACATAAGATTAGAGGCTGGTACAAATGCTATCTTGGTATAAAAAGAGAGGGCAGTTTTGTATCACATACATAGGTGACAATCGTGACTATATACAGACATTTATCGCCAGGAAATGACTCAAAGGATGTTCAGAGTAGTGTAAGCACCAGCTGTGCTAAGGAAGATGAAAATGAAAGGCAGTTTGCTTTATAAGGATCACCAGCAGCAAGATGGCTGGGGGGAAAAAAATAGTTGCTAAAGCTGAGAGCTAATAAAAAAAATAAAAAACTGTCTTAATAAATTATAGGGTATCTTCCTCATACTTGCTGAAAATCTTTGAATTAAAAAGATAGAGCCCATTTTGAGAAATCCAATTTCATCAAATGGAAAGTGAAAGCATCTCCAATTCTACATGTACACTGAGGCCTTCATGCCCCATTTGCACTCTTCATATTGAATTCCATAATAAGTTTCTACCTATTGAGTCCAAATAAATGGCAGTTATCAAAATGTTCTATTTTTAACTGATCTTTAAAGTCACTTTCTCTCTACTATTTTAGCTTTATAAAATATCCTTAGTCCTTAAGACAACCAATAGCTATGCTTTCCCTGAAATAAGTTAATAATATTTTAAAGTAAAATCCAGCAGCAGAGAAATTCAGCAGTCCCCAAGATAGTTTCCTATGAAAAGGATTCTACCCACAGGTAGAATGGCTCCAGGAGAAATATAGATATAGCCCCAACAGACATTTTCCTCTGGAACACCCATCCTTGCACTGTTTGTCATTCCCTAAACATACTGTGCATATTCACATTCAGTACCTTTTTTAAATGAAGTTGTCCATTATGTGAAATATGTCTTCTGATATTCTTCACCTAGTGTATGTCCAGAATCACGTTAGTGATCAGAAACCTGTCACAGAGAAATAAATGCCCGTACTTCCAGCATAGCAGTTTCATACATCATTTGTGTATTTGACTTTTTCCTTCACGACAGCCCCACAGTATTCCATATGTCTCTGTATGTCCCAATATTGAATAGACTAGAATACGCCAAGTACTATAAACTGTTGATTAAACAAATGAAAATGGACTTTATCAATAGGGTTGTATATTTCCTTGCTTCCTATAAAAATTATAACAAAATATGAAATTTAGCTACAGGCAACCCTGTAATTATTTCTTTTACATGTTTCACAAAAACTGGCATTTTTACTATAATATGTCCCAGAGAAAAGAATTTCATTATATCGATTTCCCACTTAAGTTTTATTTTTAACAAAGGAAACTGCATAGGAACTGTATGAGTGTGCTTGTACAGCATTTCTCTGCTTATTTTACAGCAAAATAGGAAAATTTACAAAAAAGCATATTTTCTGCTAGATTAAAATTGATAAATATGGAAATGGAAAGATGGTGATTTAGAAGATTCAAAATCCATCTCTGTTCAGAATCATATGTGGGTTAGGGATGGAGGACGTGCACCACACAGATACCTGTGGGTACACACATGCTGTACGTTCAGACCTTGTCCGCCACTGACATCCTCACCTGCAACATCATAGTTTTTAGAACATCAGGAGACACAGCCACAGTATCTCATTACAATATACTGCCTGCCAACGTATTTACTCACACAATTCTTTTATAGGAAATAAAAAATCCTGTACACGTTTGTTGCTGTTATTTGAGTGGACCTGGGCAGAAAAATAGAGTTGATCTTGGTAATGAGCGCTGGCAAAATCCAATATAAACCTCCTTGAAAACAAAAGCATACCTATGAAATTGTAAATTATGCCACATGGGAGAAATCTCATAGTCCACAAATATTACAAGTTTACTAATATGTCTAATGCCAACAGTACGGGCATCTTCACTTCTTTGTTTTTTGCTATGAACAAAACTACTGGCAATATGCCACTGTTTTCTAGGCTGAATTGAGGTCTATAGAGTGTTGTATTACTCTCCAAGAAAGACACTACATTCCTATTCATTTTCTCTATTTGCTGTAATAAAAGAGGAAAAAGGGTTCATTTAAATAATTTCCTATGTGGGTGTCTGTTTTCTGTGAAGGTGTATATATAACGATATTATCTTGAGCCAGAGCGAAAACAGTTCTGACATTTCAAGAATGTATATAATCAGTCTAAAAATAAAATATCAACACTTAACAAGTCCTGTTGTTTTTTTTTTATTTTTCAAAAGTACATGAAACAAATCTAACATGATATTTGAAATTCTGCCATAGGATAATTTATTAGAAGAAATATCAGGGTATTTTTTTTGTATTGTTTGTTTTCAGTGCAAAATTATTAAGAAGGAAACATCCCTGCAGTGACATTAGAAGATTATAGTCCAGGTTTATGTAAAGATCAAATATTTCTCTTTTTAGTAATCTTCTGAAATTATTTCAAGAATGCTACTGATGCTACAGAAAAGTGATATCAAAACTACTAAAGTAGGTTGGGAAATGGAGAAGCCAAAGAACACATATGTACAACCCATGGACATGAAGAACTAAGGTGGGGGAATGATGGTGGTGAGGGGGGGTGCAGGGCAGAGTGGAATAAAGGGGAGAAAAAATGGGACAACTGTCATAGCATAATCAATAAAATATATTTTAAAAAACTAGTGAAGTAGGGCTACAATTTGGATCTTGCGACAATAAAATTGCCCTGTGATTTTCTGACAAGCCACTCCAGAAAAGGTTTAGAGAATGACAATGATGCTTACAAATCACAGGTAATTTAGTAAATTAAAACTGAAGTGCTGAATGTTACTTAGAAGCCTGAAAGAGACAATACAATCTACTAATTTATTTCCAAAAATGTAAACACCAGCTCAATACGTCACTAATTATTACCAATTTAAAAACTTTAATTATCTGACAAATTTCTGACCATCACTTACATTCCTGTTTGTGCCCTTAAGTAGCTTACCATTCAACAGGCATTCAATTAAGTGTTGGTGGAATGACTGAGTGATTGATTTGGGCTGTATACCCTCCATGAGCCTGAACATTCTGGAACTGACTACATTTTTACTCACCCTGAAATTAATTCATAATCCATAAAGTTAAGCAGTCTAGATTTTAAGTTTTAATGCTTAAAAATAGTTCTTTGAATAAACATCCCTTTAACTTTGAAGACACAATAATTCATTATCAAAGTCTTTGTTTCCCTAGTACTGTTAAAAATGAGGTTATATATTTTAAACAGTAAAACATTTGATGTATAGTGAACATTTTTTTCCTTGTTTAAAAAATAGACATTATACCTTACATATATTAAAATTGGTTATTTTCTCTTAAAATAGTTATATCCTTTTTTCAAAAAACCTGGTATAGATAAATTATTATACAGCCTATGTTTCCCTCTAAAACATCCTAATACATGTTTTCTCAAGTGAAATAAAAGAAAAGCACATTCTATCATATCAAATTACACTCATATCTTTAAAATTCTTAAAGTTTAGCATAACTCGGAAGTCACCTGATTATTTTGCCTTCAATGATCAGGCCTCTATAATCCTCAATGTTCTAAACAATAATGTATATTTTTAAATAAAAAATAAATTAATTGAGTGATGTTTATAAACATAGCAAACTTATATCAAATCCAGAAAAAATTGGATTGATAACTGTACCCAAATTATAATCTGATATTAATCAGACTTTTCATTTAAATACCATTTAAGTCTTTAGTTCACGTAACAGGTAGTTTTCTAAATTCAAGGATATATGGAAGTATGGTTAAAGAGATTGTTCTGGGTAAAAGAAACACTGTAAATAACAATTGTCAAGGTACCTGGGTGAGTGCATTTTTACATAGCAAACCACTGTGGAATATTCACTATATTCTGGGCTATATCTCCTAGAGCAGGGGCGTCAAACTCATTTTCACCAGGGGCCAATCATCTTCACAACTGCCTCCAGAGGCCGCATGTAATTTTAGGACTGTGTAAATGTAACTACTCCTTAACCAGGAGCAAGGAGCTTGGCGCTGCCACCAGGTAGAAACAAGGCGCTGGGCGGATAAAACAAGGTGGAGGGCCGGATTCCGCCCACGGGCCTTGTGTTTGCCGCCTGTGAGCAAGAGTATATTGAAAGATGTTCTCTTTCAAGAGACTTTGGAGTCTATGACCTTGTACTAGGTCACTAGTTTGAATACCGTTTGCTAGTATTTCTGTCCTATTTTTGCTTCAATATGTAATAAATATAAAACTCAGGTTACAAACTCAGGTGTGATTTTAATTTTCCACAATATTTTGAATATAGACATTTTCCCCTGGGGTTACCGAGAGTGACCCAATCCATGTGAAGTTTTCTAGTTGTTTCGTAGTTTTCTGTCAGTTCAAAGCCTCAGGGCTATAGACTGGCATGAGTAAATCCTCTCTGGAGCTTAGAACCTGGGGTGGTTATAGGAATTGTGTCTAATTCTAGACTATTAACATCCCACCGAGATGTGTGTCCCCTCGGAAGTAAGCAGTGGATATAATCAGAGTACAACCAAGGGGCTTAATCTCTCTGTCCTTTAGTGTCTTTTTCAGTAAAATGAAAATAATAAAGTGTAGTCTACACAATGATAATGAAGTATTTATGAGATACTGCATAAAAAAATGCTTAGAATACTTAGGGTCTGTCAAGTAAACAACAAACATTTACTATTGATAGCTATTATCCCATCCAGTTCTAAATCTTCAATTAATGCAAGTTGCTGACAGATCCCTATTACTGATCCCACATTGTTCTCATTTATTTTCTTGTCTGAGCCACTTATGTGTATCTCACATTTGTGAACACAAAGCTTCTTGGGTTGGGCTTCCCTTAGCTATGTCGGTATCCTTCTTGGACACATAAAACACACTTGAAATTCTAAGCCTGCCTCAGGCTGATCTCCACCTCTATTCTCTATTGTCTCATAATGCTTGTGACCAGATGCTGAGAGTAGATACATTTTGGTAGTTTGGCTAGTGTAAAGAAGCGGATAAAGGCAAAGCTGTCCTTTCAAACACACACCCCCCCCACCACCAAAGTGTTCATTCTTTCACCTATTTCCATTCTGATCTCCCAAATGCAACAATGCAACAGAAATTTTATTTGATCTGGGAGGCAGAAAGGGAATTTGCTCTAAATTGATATTGCATATTTTTCATGTTTATGGAATGAGCTTTATGCCATAAGTTCTTCAAGGCTTAAGCTTTTATAGGTTAAAAGTACCATTTTTCTCCCATCTCTAAAGAGGCTTCAGATGCTCAAAATCTGAAATGACTTTCCTTGAGACAGTGGATGTCTCGTAACCCCACAAGAGACAAGGAAGTGTACAGTTATGGGCAGCAGAAATGCCCAAAACACGATGGTTAATATATTAACCAGATGCAATATGAAAGTAATAGTAATGCTCTTTTGTTAGTGTTAAATAAAATATATAAAAATTAAGACATATTATAACTCAATTCAAACCCCCATTCCATGGTATCTCTAACAAGTGAATGATTACCAAATCTTGGATCAGCTCAGGAGGTTATATCCTATTCATAAAAAGCTTTCAAAATTCTGAAAATTTTCAACAAAAAAACATGACTCAATACAAATGAAAATAAAATTTCATTTCTCAACACAAACTTATGTTTACAAAGGAAATATACAAAGTCTGTAAGTTACAGATCATGTGTGGTGCCAGAAAATCTATGAGGAAAAAATGGAAATCACATATTTGTGGCCCTTCTTCAATTAGAATTATTCCAAGATTATACATTAAGAAGAAGGTCAACTTTGGTAATATTATGCACCCAGATCCACAAGACTTTCATAATCAATGTTGCCTAATAGCTCTTAAAATATGATACATTTTAATAATGTTAGGATGTCTTTTAGAAGAGGTATGAGGAAGATGCAATATTTTCTGTAATTAGTTAAGCATTGAGAACAATCACAAAACAAGGCAAAAGAATATTTCTTCTCTAGTGTAAAAATAAATTTTAATATAGGTTTTATCCTATGGGAAAAATTTTTAAGTGACTTTTTAAAATATATTAGAATAAAATCTAGTTTAAAACTAGGATTTTAAAAAAATATGCACCAGAAAGAAATGACAATATCAATGCAAAAGAAAAAATTTAAGGATTCAAAAACTGTTTTAAAGTACCTTGTATTGCAAGGCCTGTAAAACTGTGTGATCCAAAGTTTTTAAATAAAAAAATATATAAACTATATAAACTACAGGGAGACTCAGGCTTGGTCTAATTTTTCCCCACTGGGTCTTCAGTTCTCAGAACATAAAAAAAATATGAAAATCATTCCATAAATACTAATTGAATGAAAGAAAATATATCATTTTATTCTCACTTCATATTTGTTACACAATGGACTCATTTTCCCCCATTTCATAAGCAGAGATGTTGAGTGATATTTTTTCAAATAACATACAGCTGTTTAGTGACAGACATAAAACATTACCAAATCCCAAATTCAGCTGTGTTCTTTCTTCAAGAGAAGAGCAAGATTTCTGAGGTCACTGACGGCATATGTATTTCATTGAGTTACTTGAAACTGTTGTGTTAATTCCATATAAAACTTGGAACTTTGTCATATTTAGATTTTTTTGTTTGCTTTAAATCTGTATGTACTGTTAAAGACAACTATTATTTCTTCCTATGAAGTTATAGATCCATCTATCCTAAGCACTAAAATAAGGGATCCATACAAGTAAAATAAAGGAGATGACTAAACCATCATAATAAATAACACAACTTACTCTACCTTGTGCTTAAAGAGCACTGTGACTTTTTCATGCTTTTGAGCTTTTAGTAGCATGAAGTTAATATGTCACAATGGTTTAGTGGTAGGAGGTCCAGCAAAGCTCAACAATTTGATCATTTCCTAACCTATCACCACTCCATAATTTTTCAACCAACTCCCTTCTTAGTTTACCAGGACAATTCCTGCCATCTACAACTGCAAAATTTCATTTATCCCTAAGGATAAGAGAGAAACACTTTAAGAAGAATTTAGCCAAACCACAACTAATGTGAGCTCAGGATTGGGAAGGAAATTAAAGTCAGGTTAAATGAAAAACAGTTAAAGGAATCAGAGGTATTTAGCAGTAAGAAAATTCTAAGGAAAATGAAAGGTCATGGTCTTCAAACATTTCAAAGCTTTTCAGGTTCCAAAAAGGGCTACATTTGTGGTAGGGACAGAACTAGCACTCCTGGCCACAAGGTCAAGAGTTCAGATTTCAGTTCCATATAAGGAAGCCAAGAGCTACTCTGATATGGAATGGGATACGAAATATACCCCGTGTGAAAATCTTCACGATATTTTTGTCACTACACTTATCTATGCGTAGGATAGAAAACTACTTGGTGGTATTGATGTAATCCAATTGAATCATTACATTAAGGTTGGGATTTAATGACCTTTAAAGTCCATTCCAACCCTGAGATTCACTGAGGCTCTGAAACCCACCCCACTGGGAACGCTGTCTGCCAAATTAGTCTTTGCATGAAAGGCACAAAATGATGTCAATTGTTGCAGCTGCAGTGAGTCAGCTGGAAACTGCTTGACAAAGGCCAAGTTCAACCTAGTTACTAAACCCCAACTAATTTTAAATGGTTGTAGCATTGTTAGATGATTCCAGAATTACAAACATAATTAATGCTGTTAATTTCAGCCAAGTCTCAAAAAAAAAAAAAAAAAGTGGAAAGTACAGCAAGTACTTGGATAAATCCAACAAAAGAAACTAGATTTTTGTTTGAAGGCTCTCTTCAATGATCCAAAAAAAAAATCAGACCAAAAGCATATCATAATTCAGGACATAGAGTCTGATTGGAAAATAGAAGCTATCAGTGCTAGTCCCTGCCATATTTCACTATATGTGTAGAAACAGAGGTCTCAGAGTCAGACAGATCTAGATTTGAAGGATTTTGGAGGAGCTACAACAATCTCTGAATCTCAATAATCTCATCTCTAATAGCAGCAACAACTATTTATTGAGCTTGTCAGTATACTCAAGCTTCAAATGCATACTTGCATTTTTACAGAATTTCCATGCAATGGACATTGTTATTCACATTTTAGAAATGAAAATGGATTGAAAGAGCTATAGTAACTTCACCAAGGCACATAATTGGGACTTTTATCAAGTTGGACAAAACTTTTTTACATTTCAGTGTAAGTTTTAGCCATATATATATATATATATATATATATATATATATATATATATATTCATTCCTGTGGATCTTCCAAGAGGATTTCTTTGAGAGATGGGCCATGCCCTTCTTGTGTCCTGCCTTCATCCTGAAGTCTCAGAGATGTCAATGACAGCTAGAGCTCTAGTACCTGCCTAGGATCACACCTAGGGATGAGAAAGTCATGAACTGAAGAGAGTCTGGGTCCCTAATGATTTTGTGGAACCACTGTATCTATCGTTAGCAGCTCCTGAATGAAGTTCTTTAACAGGAGACAGAAATACACTTCTCTTGTGTTAAACATTACAGGACACTATTAATTTGATTTTTAGTTAAATGTTGCCAAACCTGATCCAGGTGACATACCACACATCCAGATAAATTCTGTTTCTGGGTCGGGGGCTTCTGTCAGAGTACAAAGTGAGAAAGTTTTGAGTAAATGATGTACAGATAGTAACTACAGAGGCTGGAAAGCCATCAAGCAACTGAGAACTTTTGTAGGTTATTAAGGAGAGCATGGTAAACTTGGGAGCAATTTAAGAAATAGTATATGTACAAAAGAGATTGGAGTTGAGGACAAAAGCTTGTCTTAACTAGATCATTGACAAATCAATCCTTAGTACGATGATTCCCTAGAGCCAGATAATAAATAATAAACCAGTTACAATTTCCAGTAGTGGACAATAAACTAATTCTTTGATTCATTCATTTAAATAATTATGCCATATCTTTCCGTGTGCCATGCCTGTTATATGTGATCAAGTCTTAAGGACTGACTAAAGACACAAAAATCAAAGTGATCCCTAATTTCTAATGAAAAACACAATATTATGCAAATAAACAGAAACTGAATGCTGTGATAAAATTAGGCACATGAGACTCTCTGGAAGCCCAGAGAAGCACTTTCTACATGGATTTAGAGAGTGATGAAAATCAAGACTTCTCAAAAGAGGTGGCAGCTGACCTGAGTTTTCAGCAATACATATGAGTTAAGCAAGCATAGAAAGAGCAGAGAGATGCTATAGTCAGAGTAAACAGGACACACAAATGCATAAAATTAACAATCTGACACATTTGGGCTAGCGTATAACATGGTATAAGATAAGATGAGATAGCAGATGGGGAGAGGACAGGATCCTGAAAGACTAACTATATTGGCCAGAAGAGCTTAAATTTTACCCTTAAAGCATCAGAAGGTTTTAATGAGCACCGAAATGATCAAGCATGTTTTCGGAGATCACTCTGGCAAGAGTTTACAGGACAGATTGGAAGTGACAAGTCTAGTAGCTTAAAAACAAGTTTAAAGCTGTTGGTATAATTGGATAAAAGAAATTCTGAGGAACAGAATGAAAGCAGTGTTTTGCAGATATAAATTGAAGGGCACTTTTTGAGCTATTTAGAAAAACTGAGAAGGGTCTACCAAATTTAGCAACTCAGAGGTCATTGGTTTCACAGTGCATATTTCTGGGGTGTACAAAGCAGATCCCAGACTGGATGGGCAGAGGAAAGAATGAGCAATGAAGAAGTAGAGATAAGTAAAGACTACACTGTAGCTCCTTTTCCCTGGAAGCCAAGCTTCCTGAACTGAGGCAACATTTGAAAAGAGGTTTCAAGAAGGAAAATGAGAGGAATGTTTTTTTTTTCCTAAAGTGAAATAACTGAGAATGTTTATATTCTGTTGGAGATGGAGGAGTCCTAGTGGGATGAGAATAGTAACTGATGACCATGAAGAGTTAAAAGGGGAAAGGCTCCCACAAAGTACTAACAGATTAGCCAGGAAACTGGACTGTGCGCGAAAACAAACTCTGAACATGGGGGAGGTATTCAAGTTTGAGGGAGTTAAGGACTTAATGCCACCGGTCTCCCGATCCCTTAAAGACTGTTCTGCACCCCCAGGGTTACTGGGGGCACAAGAGCCTGCTCAACGAAAACTGGAACAGCATTTTAAACATGGAAACCCACACAGAGAGGAGGTGTGGAACAATTCATAAAAAAAAACCTGTCACTATATTTCATAAAGGCAAGTATGGACAACATTGTCAAAACAACAGAAGGAAAATTGGGACTGACTGAGAGATTAATGAAAAGCCTCAGGATTAAAGACAAAATTAATTTCAAGAAAAATCCCAGAGATTAAAGACAATGTTCTCAAGATGCAGTAGTCCCAACAGTGAGTGAAGCCTAGCGCAGTTTCCATCGGTACATTCTCCGTACTGACACTGTGACAGCATTAAGTAGGCCAAAGTACTCCTAATTGGGTATCTGAATGGAGAGCGTAGCATGAGACCCACACCTTCTCTAATAAACGTTACCATCTGCTCAGCACAGGTAAACGTGGACTATCAGCTCTGTGTACTTTCTGTCAGGAAAGCCTAGAGCTTTCCGAAGGTGCTAGAGGCGCAACAGAGGCTGGATTCTCTCAGGAAATGCCCATTCATTCATTCATTTAAAAATTATTTAGTGGGCTCTATTATACACCAGGCATGGTATTAGCATTGGGAATACAAATTAGTCAAGACACAGTGTTTGTTTTCTATCTAGGAGTTTCCAAAGAAGACAATGACCAGCTACAAATAAGGAGCGTGAGACAGTTTCTCAGAGATGACAGAAATTGATCTGGATCTAACAATAACATAAATGGTTTACAGCAGTGCTCCTTAAAGTTATGTGCACAGGACTTTATAGTAAATGTGCACATATTTAAGGATTACATTACAATGCAGACACTGATTCAGTAGTCCAGGGTGGGAGCTGAGGGTCTGCATTTTCACAAGCTCGAAGGTCGTTCCTTTTCAGCTGATCCATGGACCATGCTTTTGGCATCAATGACTCACAGTAATGTATAGGTGATGTTAACCGGGACACATATTTTGGAATTTTTATTTCCAAATTTTTGCTACATCTGTTTCACTCAATTTTTTGTGTAAAAAAATTTTTGAGTAAAAAATTTTACTCAATTTTTGCTATATCCATTTTTAGTGTTTTTTATTGTTTTCTACCGCAATAATTAATTGCTGTCTCAGTTGGAAAAACTACACTTTGGATATATTCTTCAAACAAAGCTGTACCATAAATCAGTGATTACTATAAATATTCAAATTCATTTTAATATATTTGACTCTAAATACTACATAACTTAGTTTCTTCAAGAAAAATTCTCAATGACATACTTGTCTTATTATTAAAGCATTATTTCATTAGAATTGAAGAGAGAACATACTTTCTTATTTTCTCATGACAATTAAATTGTTCTACTTTTTCAATATTTAATTGAAATGATCTCAATTATGATTGAAGCAATAAATTTGTTACTGGTACTCTAGAAAAACCAGACTAGAGTCAACTAAAGGAAAACTCTTTTATATTTGAAGAATATATTTACAATTTCTAAAACCTATCAAGAAGCTTACAATTGGTGCTCCAAGGTTCTGCAAATTGGAAGAAGAAACAAAACCACCAGCCACTATTGTCCAACCAGCCACTGACACTCAGCATCACAAGGGGCACACCTGAAATGATGATGCCCTACTCTCCTTAATTCCCTGCCCCCACAGCCCTCTAAGTCTAAAGCAGAATTACCAAACCCATCCTTAAATATTCAGTTGCCCCCCACACACATCTTTTTGGAATAAGGCCACGTTGTAAAAAGCCCTAAGTCAGTATTCAGTATTAAATCCTCTTGAATGTTGGCTTTTAATAATTTTAATAGCAAGTTCTCTGGTTTCCTAATGACTTAATCCTTACCTGGTATTTCTAGACACTCAGGGGTTAGATTTCCTATACCCTAATTTGAATGTCCTTTGGATTATATCCATAACATCTATTCATAGAGCATCTAAGTTACAATCTGTTCTCTTCCCTGACATGTAGACACTTTTGATTTGAACTTAAACTGAATTTTTGGCTAATCCTCACAATCTTACCACATTTTCCATCACAAACTGAATTTATCAGTTTTATTTTAAATAAATAATGATACCTGAATTTCCCATTTCTGGTATGGATTATTTACCTAATAATATGGATGTGCTTAGATTTCTAATCCTGGCCTTTCCAACATATCACCTTTCTCTTGTCAACAAATTTATCCCATTCCTCTGTAGCTCATCTCTGATTCTTAGATGCTGAGTCCCTTCTCTTTCATTCATTAAAAAAAAATGTATTAAGTACCATTAAGGACCTAGTATATCCCAGGAACTATCCTATGTATAAGAATACAGACAAGAGTACCCCTCTGACCCCAGAGGTTATTCTTCAAATACCATGACTCTCTCTCTATCAGATATGTATATAATTAAAACAACTTTGAACTTTATTCTTTCCAATTTTTTATAAACTTCAGATATACTTTCTTAGACCTCTGCAAAATATATGAATTTACAATTCTTCCACGTATAACTAACATTCTACACATATAAGAAAAGATTCCATAATCCTTACCTTAGAATCCTAGATTAGACAGCTATTTTTAATTAAAGAACACCTCATTCAAAACCCCTGCTGAATGAAGAATATACTGGTCAATGTCTGTACACATTATCTAGAATAGATAAAGATTCTACAACAGTTGTCTTAGAATCCTTGATTAGAGGGGTATTTTTAATTAAGGAATACCGAATTCAACACACATACTCAAGTGAAGAATATACTGAACAATGTCTGTATACATTGCTCAGATGTCCAGGAATTGGGAGTTTTTTTTTTTTAAATTCAAGGTAAGCTCACATTGTTGGTTCTCTAATTGGTATCATTTCTGCTCTCCCAATCAACAAAGAAAAACACTGTCATAAGACAACCTCCAAATACCTGAATACAACTATTCTTTCTCAATAAATCTCTCTTCTCTGAGTTACAGTGTGTCAGGGTTTTTATAGACCCCACACCATGCTAATTCCTGTTGTCTTATCCACATCACTTGCAATGTTTCTCTGAAAAATGTAGCACTCCTAACAGAATAAAATAATCCAGATGGACCAGCACATAGCACCACAAAAACTCCTGAGACCTTGGTAATCTAAAATTGCAAAGTTATCACATATTTAGTTCATACTGAGTGTATAGAAATGAAGTACAAGCCTGATATCCTCACATCTAGAACTAAATTAACCAGTTTTCCTGCCTAAACAGAATTAATTATTTTTGTCCTGGTTAATTTCTACAATCAGTTACAAACCAATATTCCTGTTCTACAGAGGTTGAAACTTGACTCAATCAGCTATGCTATTAACTATCCCTCCCAATTTTTTCCATCTGAAAATATGATAAGCTTGTCATATATGACTTCACCCAAATAACTGATAACATTTTTCAAACAGTATGGAGGCAGGAGACAGAGCCCTGTGGCACTCCCAGATGGCAGCAAGCTATTAATCTTTCTCTTTTCTATTTGTCCCCTTTGTAAGTATTTTCTTATAAAACTAACATATGTGCTATAAAAATGTGAAGAATACATAAACAGATAAAGTAGAAACAGAAGTACTCCTATTGCAATCCTACTCTCCAGAGGTCACAACTTTATATATTTGGTACTGTGTTATCTATCTTGATAGATCTGGCTACGTCTCTCTAATTTTATATATTTGTAATTTTTTAAAAGTTGATGCTTGCTGTAAATATTTTTCTGAAACATTTTAAAATTTAAATTACTGTCATGTGTCATTTAATGACGGATGGATTCTGAGAGATGCATGGTTAGGTGACTATTTCTGAGTGAACTTCAGAGACTATACTTACGCGAACAGAGATGGTATAGCGTACTACACACCTAAGTTATCCAGGCACAGCCTATCATTCCTAGGCTATAAACCTGTACATCGCCAAGATCTAGAAGCAGCCCAAGTGTCCATCAGTAGACAAGTGGATAAAACAGCTATGGAACATTTACACAATGGAATACTACTTGGCATTAAAAAAGAAGAAAGTTTTACCTTTTGTGACAGCATGGATGGATGTGGAAAACATTATACTAAGTGAAATAACCCAGTCAGAGAAAGCCAAATACCATGATTTCACTTATATGTGGAATCTAGTTAACACACTGAAGTAACAAGCAAAATAGAGACAGACTCATGGATAGAGAGCAGGATGACAGCTATGGGGGGTGTTATGGGGTAGAGAGATTGAGCAGAAAGGAAAAAACTATGGAAATGAACAACAGTGTGATGACTGCATGGGGTGGGCATATATATGGAATAAATGGTAATAGAAAAATAATAAATAACTAAAATAAAATAAATAAATAAATAACATGAGATTAAATCAAGCACAGGAGAAACTGATACAATCGGAAGACGTGATAAACACTGGATGTATGAGGCTACTGCCAGTATACCACAGCATACTGTTTGAGAGCAAGCCTTTTTTATAAGTAGAAATATTACGCTCTAACAAATTATAAAATGTACTGTATAGTAAATGTATAAGCCAATGACATAGTTGTTTACTATCATTATCGAGTATTAAGTAGAGTTTATAACTGCATGTCCTAGGCTTTTATATAACTGACAGCACAGTAGGTTTGTTTACACCAACACACGAGTAATGTATTGCACTGCGAAGGTTACAATATCACTAGATGTTAGAAATTTTTCAGCTCCATTATAATCTTGTAGAATAAGCACAGTATACACAGTCTGCAATTGACCTACATTTATGAGGTGTATGACTATACTACTGGCCTACCTTTTACACATTCACACATTTCAAGCTATCGTATTCTCTTTAACAGTTGCATTGTACGCCACCTAATAGTTATAATTTAACTAGTATATTTCTGATTACCCTATACTCCTTAAAAAATTGTGTTGTTAGAATATACACTTCATCATGTATTTATTGTAATGTACAAAGTTGAGGGGCAGTAATGAGAAATGTCTTTAGGATTCACTCCTTAACCTAGAATTCTTGTGAACAATTATGAAAAATTAGTTTAAAAAATACAGCCAATTGCTTCCAAAAATGATACTGAATTACATACATAGCAAACTGTGTTAAATTACTACATCCATTTGCCTACATCTTTGCCAAAACTAAACAGCATCAATAGTTTAACTGGGTCACTACCGGAAGTAAAAGCTTACCTTAATTTATGTACTCAATCGATTTTTCATTTGTTTATCAGTGAATTTGTTTTCAATAGGTGGCAGTCATGTAAATCTCTTCTATAAATTGTCATATTCTGGCTTTTTCATGTTTTCCTATTGGATTTACTCTTCAGATTAACTTTTTAAGAGATTTTGGAATTACAGAGGTCTTATGTTTGTGACACATTTCCCCAAGTTTGAATACCTTTTGGCTTTATTTTTTGTTGTCAAATTGTTAAAGTTTTAACATTTAAAATCACTTATGAGTTTCACATTGTGCCTTGATAAGTTTTCCCTACTATATTAGCTTTCAATACTTTGAGATTTAATTGTGTATAAGTAAAAATTTAATCTACCTGAAATTTGTTTTGATGTAAAGAATGTAAAGGGCCATCTTTGTTCTCAAATGGCTAGTTATCCCACTGTATTTAATAAATATGTATTCTATACTATTTATGAGATGAAAGCATTTCCTTCTAAATCCCAACATATACTTGGATCTATAACAGGACTTTTATTTCATTTGACTTGCTAGTATTATGCTGTTTTAAATGTGGTGAGAAGCAATCTATATTTTCATCCACTCTCTCTTTTTAGAGTTTCCTATAAATCATTATTATACACAAACTGTCATCCGCACAATTTTAATAACCTTCATATTAGGTATTAATATCAGAGATTTTAAGGAACTGTATTCCCACTGGAAAAAGCACAAAAAACAGAAGAATGTTTTCAAAGGAATTAACAGCAAGTTTGAAACCATTTTTCTAGTTTCAAAGATGTGTGAGGGCCTGCCAAATTCTTATTTCAACAGTAACTCAAGATCTGACCAATGTTATACTCTGCCAACCAAACAACTGTACCTCATGAAAAAGGCTCTTCATCAAATAAGGTGTAACCAAAAATTTGGGAACTAGATTCATAAATTTGCAAGCCTTTGAGACTGAGGTACAAAACTTAAGGGACCCCAAAGCTGATGAATTTCTTAATCTGAGATGGTTGGCAACAACCCAGTCTCATTACTCTTCACAGCATGCATCCCCCACGTAGACTGACAAGATTCCAACAATAAAGGCACAAACACACAAAGGAACGATGTTCCTTACCTCTCCCTTTCCTCCATCTGTAGCTCCATCATTGGTTAGATAAAACAGATGAAATAAAGCCATGTATTTTTGTAAAATGGAAACTGACCTTCCTCTGCCTATGATTTGGCTTGACGATAACGAGTGGATACGACATGTTGTCTATTTGAACACAAAACTAAGGTAAAGGTTTTTCTTAACTTATACAAAAAAAGTATCAAGTTTTCCCATTAAATCTATAATGTATGGTTTCCACCACTTAATTAAATATAAAAATATCTGTTATACAGGTACTCCCTGGTGATCTCAAGCAATAGTTTTTCATTATCTAGGTATCGACAACCTTCTA
Organism: Anoura caudifer; assembly: GCA_004027475.1. NCBI lineage: Eukaryota > Metazoa > Chordata > Mammalia > Chiroptera > Phyllostomidae > Anoura > Anoura caudifer. Next base: position 19,159 of record PVKU01009333.1, read on the forward strand.
AATGAAACTACTGTTGTTGTTCTTTTTTATTTCATTTACTGGGGTTTCACTGGTTAGTAAAATTATATAGGTTTCAGGTGTACAATTCTATAATACACTATCTGTGTACTGCATTGTATGCTCACCAACCAAAATCAAGCCTCAAAAAACTACTAATTTTTAAGAAAAATAATACAGAGCAGATATTCCAAAATTTGGATGACCACATTATCCTTTGAAGGATTTACAAAACCAGATATCTGGGGGTCACCACTAGAGATTCTGATTTATTAGGGGTAGCATGTAACATTAAATCTATGCTCTTTAAAAATGTTGCATGTGATTCTGATAATTTGACCAAAAGTTATATATGCTTTACTCACTTTTATAGGATTTGCACTGTCGACCTATAGACCAACAATGTTAAATTACCTGGGGACATAATTTTAAATGTATGCAACTAGGCTGCACTCCAGGTACACGGAGAACACTGAAATACTAAGTACCATCATTGATGCTAAATAGCATCACTGAAGTAGAAATGAAAAAATAGTTTGATTACAGAAATAGTCCTGGACTTTTACTTATTCAACACTTAAGCACAGTGAAACATCATTCACTATCAATTAAATCAATGCTGTTAATTTTAACTTTATTGGTGGTACGGTTTTCTGTCCTAATTTGAAGGTTTGGTATGAATATGTAATTGTCAAAGAGCTAAAATTTAAGCCATTCATACTTACTCACAGATTTAAATATATTTAAATTCAATTTCAGATAAATTAATCTAAGATGACATGGAGAATCCATGAGAAATGGTGTTTCCCTCAAAAAGCAGTCTTTAATTGTCAATTCACTACCTCTACAATGAAGATACTCAGAAAACAAAATACTATCCAATGAGTTAAATTATTACCTGTCAGAATGTAATGGTCAATTTTATATGTCAACTTGGCTAGGACACAGTGCCCATATTTTCTGGTCGAATACTACTCAAGATATTGCTTCAAGATGAGATTAAGACTTAAATCTGTAGAGCATTTAGTAAAGCATATTGCCCTCCAAAATATGGGTGACTCTCATCCAGTTAGTTGAAGGCCTTAGAAGAAAAAAGACTGATAGACCTGAGGAAGAGGGAATTCTGCCTGCAGTCTGCCTTTGGACTTCAGCTGCAACATAATGCTTCTCTGTGTCTCCACCTGCCAGACAATTCTGGCAGATTTTGGACTTCTCAGCTTCAACCATCATGTAGTTCCTTAAAATAACCTCGCTCTCTCTGTCTCTCTCTGTGTCTCTCTCAGTGTATCTATCTGTCTCTGTCTCTCTCCACACACACACACACATTCTATTGACTTTGTTTCTATGGAGAACACTGGCTAATACACAGAACCTACTGCAAAAACAATCTCAACACTTGCCACCTCTCAGACTCAATGCATAGACATAGCTATGGTCTTCCCACTACAATTTAATAATTTTGTTCAAATTAAGAAGGGGCTTATCACTAAATACATTTTGCTCCCTGTTCCCCAAAATGATCCAGTATTTACTTGAGCAAAGTAGCACAAAATAGATATTATTTGGATAAAATGAGGTTTAAATATTTTGAAATACACTACACCTTCCCTTTGCTTCTCTCTAGTAGTCTCAACAACTCTAAGAAATTCTACAGCATTTTAAAGATTAATTCTAAATTACAAAGTAATCAATTTATTGTATTGGGGTTCAGGTTCCAGGTACCCCTGTTTCACTAAATATAACTATCAAACCTGAACAGTAAACATAGAACAGATTTTTGAGAACTCTTAAAAGCAAACATCAGGAGATATCTAAGCTGGCAGAGTAGGTGGAAATGCACTCACCTCCTCCATGACCACCTCAAAATTACAACTAAACTATAGAACAATCAACCTGGATAACCATCTTGAGACTAGCTGAACAGAGGTCTTATATAACAAACAAAATACAGAAGAAGCCACACTGAAACTGAGTGGAAGGAGCAGACAAATGAAAATGGCTGGCCCCACACCCATATATGGTGGTTAAAAATCTAGAGGAATATCTCAACTGCACATGTACTCTCAGAGAAGTGAGGTATCTCAACCCCATGTCAGACTCCCTAGCCTGAGGCACCCGTGAAGAGAGAAGGAGTCCCTATAACATCTAGCAGTGAAAACCAGCGAGGATTCTGTCTGCCTCGGTGAAAGAAAGATGGCTGAAAACCCAAGCACTCTTTTAAAAGGAAAATGCACCAAATCTTACTTGCAGGCACTCACCCTGGGCTCTAAGAGAGAAAAGGTAGCTCAGAGGTTATCAGAGTCATATAGGCAGAGACTAAGTTTTGTGTCTTCAGGGACTGGAGGGAAAGCTGCCAGTGTCCCTGTGTTGAGTCCCTCTCTCACACTGCCCACGGATGCCATCTTTCCTGGGTCAAACACTCTCCCAATATGGTACTGGAAAAAGGGATGGAAAAAGATATATCATACACATGCTAAAATGCCAGATAGCAATATTTTATCAGACAAAATAGACTTTGAAACAAAGGCTACAAGAAGAGATGAAAAACACTATATAATGAAAAAGGGATCAATAAAACAAAAGGAAATAACCTTGAAAAGATTTATGTACCCCCCCAAATAACACCTAAATATATAAAGCAAATATTGATAGACAGAAAGGGAGAGACCAACAGTAATGCATTCAGTGTGGAGGACTTCAAAACCCCATTGACATCAATGGATAGACATTGCAGACAAAAAGTAACCAAAAAAGGCAGTGGCTTTAAATAACTAATTAGACCAGATAGATAATTGATATTTTCAGAGCATTACTGCCCCAAAATGCAGGATACACATTTTGTTCAAGTGACACAGAACATTTTCTAGGCTAGACCACATGTTAGGCAATAAACAAGCCTCTATAAATTTAAAAAGATTGAAATCATTTCAACATCTTCTCCTTCCACAATGTAATGATACAAGAAGTCAATTACAAGAAAAATCTGAATAACACACAAACACATGGAAGCTAAATAGCAAGTTACTAAATGATTAATAGGTTACCAAGGTGATCAAGGAAGGAATAAAAAATGCCTTGAGACAAATGATAATGAAAACACAACCACCAAAAAAAAAAAATCTAGGGGACCCAGCAAAAGCACTCTAAGAGGGAAATTCATAGCAATACAGGACTACCTCAAGCAAGAATAAAGTTCTGAAATTAATCTAACCTTGCATCTAAAGGAACTAGAAAAATAACAACAAAGCCCAAAATGAGCAGAAGTAATGAAATAATAAAGATCAGGGAGGGAATAAATGAAATAGACTCTAAAAAATGCATACAACAGATCCATGAAACCAAGAGTAGTTTCACTGAAAATATAAACAAGATTGATAAAACTTCAACCAGAATCATCAAGAAAAAAAGAGAACCCAAATTTACAAAATGAGTAATGAAAGAGAAAATAACAGCTGACACAACAGACAAGCAAAATATTATAAGAAAAGGCTGTGAACAATTATATGACAAAACTGGATAATCTGGAAATATAAAATTCCTAGGAACATACAATCTAACAAGCTGAATCAAGAAGAAACAGAAAATCTGAACAAATTACAACCAATGAAATTAAAGCAGTACTCTAAAAACTCTCAACAAACAAAACTCCTGAATAGGATGGCTTCATAGGTGAATTTTACCAAACATTCAAAGAAGAACAAACACCTATCCTTCTCAAACTAGTCCAAAAAATTCAAGGGGAGGAAAGACTCCCAAGCTCACTTTACAAAGCTAGAATTATCCTAATTCCAGAGCCAGATGAAGACACTACAAAGAAAAAAAATTATAATCCAATATCTGTGGTGAATATACATGAAAAATCCTCAACAAAATGTTAGCAAAGTGAATCCAGTAATACATTAGAAAGATCGTACATCATGATCAAGTGAGGATTATTCCTGGGATGCAAAAATAGCTCAATACCCACAAATAAGCATGTTATACCACATAATCAAAATGAAATAAAGTCATATGATCATATCAACAGATGCAGAGAAGCATTTGACAAAACCTAGCACACATTTATGATACAAACTCTTAGCAGAGTTGGAATTGAGGGAACATATTTCAACATAATAAAGTCATGTATGACAAACCCACAGCCAACATCACACTTAATGGGTGAAAACTAAAAAGTGGTGATACACATGCATAATGGAATATTACTTGGCCATAAGATCTTACCATTTGCAACTTAGGAATAGACTTAGAGGCTTTATGTTAGTGAAATAAATCAGTCAGAGCAAGACAAATATCATGTGTTTTCTCTTATATGTCAATCTAAAGTACAAAATTAATGAACAAACAAAACAGAAAAAGACTCACAGATATAGAGAAAAGACTGATAGTTACCAGAGGGGAGAGATTTAGGGGTCTAGGTAAAAATAGTGAAAGAATTAAGAAATACAAACTGGCAGTTACAAAAGAGTCATTGATATGTAAAGCAAAGCATAAGGAATGTAGTCAATAACATTATAATAATTATTTATGATGCCAGGTGACTACAAGACTTACTGGGGGAATAATTTTGTTAAGTATTTGATTGTCTAAATACTGTTGTAAACTTGAAACTAAGAAAAATTATATTGAATATAAGCTATAATTAAAACATAAAATTTAAAAAAGTAGATAAAAGTAGGTAGCAGCAGTCAGATGAGAGAATTCCCGAATAAGAAGGGCCAGCAAACTAGAGGTTAATTTACCTTTTTTTCCCCCATTTGGCATCTCCTAGCCAGAATATTAATGCAACCAGAAGTGCAGACGTGAGCCCTACTGTACAGACAGAATGCCAGAAATAAACCTTTTATTTCCAACTCAAACAACAGGTAACAGAACTCCAAATGCTCACAGATCATACAGAAACACCCCTAAATTTCTCTGTTCTACCATGCTTCAGCCCCCAACACACCCATGGCAGGGAACTGAAAAGTTTAACATTAATGACATAGAGAAAGAACTCAAAGAAACAAACCAAAATGTTGTTTATGAACTTCTGGACTCATTCCAGCTGCACAGGTATAAATGAGATCCTATTCAGCATACCAAGGACTGAGAACTAAATTAATGGGAAGACTGCCATTCAAGTTCCAAACTCAGCACTGTGTGGAACATAGCCAGGAAAATCCAAAACGCACTGCAAAACTTCAATAACTGAACTGATATTAGAAACATAGCCCACCAGTCTAGGTGGAACTGTGGCTTCAATACAAGCAGAAAAAAATGTATCAATATACCCAATGGGATTAAGTAAGACCCGAGTTTCATAACTTAATATTTAAAATGTCCAGGATACCCGCGGCTAGTGTAGCTCAGTGGACTGAGAGTGGGCCTGTGAACCAAAGGGTCACCAATTTAGTTCCAGTCAGGGCACATGCCTGGGTTGTGGGTCAGGTCCCCAGTACAGGGCATGTGAGAGGCAACCACACATTGATGTTTCTCTCCCTCTCTATCTTTTTCCCTTCCTCTCTCTCTAAAAATAAATAAAGTTTTCTAAAAATAAAAAAAAATGTCCAGTATAACATCCAAAATTAAATGGCATATGAAGAACCAGGAAAATCTCAGCTCATATGGGAAGAGACAACAGGTGCCAACATCAAGAGGGCACAGATGCTGGGATAATCTGACAGACTTTAAGGCAGCCATTATAAAATACCTTACTCACCAATCGTGAATACTCTCGAAATGCATTTTACAATAAATGTCTGGACAAAGCAATAGAAGTTACAAAGAAGAACCAATGGGATATTTTAAAATTGAAAAATAGAGGAACTGAAAAAAAACTCAGTGAACAGACTCAATAGCTGACTGGAAATGACAGGTAAGTGTCAGAAAACCTAAAGAAAGTTTAACAAATTATGCAATTTAAACAATACAAAGAAAAATGTTGTTTAAAATGAGCAGAGCCACAAAGACTATGGGGCAATAACAAAATTAATATTTGTGTCATCAGAGTTACAAAAAGTGGAGAAAGTGGAGAACTGAAAAAATATTTGAAAAAATAATATCCAAATATTTTTAAATTAAGCAAAAGGTTTTTGTACATTCCAGAAGCTTAGTGAGTCTGAAACAGGATAAACCCCCCAAAAATCCATACATAATCAAACAATGTCTGCTAAAAACAAAAACAAATCTTGAAACCAGCCAGAGAAAAGAACATACTACCTATGGAACAATGGCTCAAATACTAGAGATTTCTCATCAGAAACCACACAGTGCAAAAGAACACAGCACAGTTTTCACAGTATTTTTAAAGTTCTGAAAGAAAAAAAAACTGTCGACCAAAATTCTATATACAGTGAAAATGTCCTTCAGGAATAAAGGTGAAATAAAGACATTCTCAATTTATGCAGGTATAGTTTATAAGCATACTATAGCATAAAATGAGAAACAATAATGTAGTAAAATCTCACAATTCCAACTGAAGTACAATTGACTCTTGAACAACACAAGTTTGAATGGTACAGATATACTTACATGCAGATGTTATTTTTTAATTTTTATTTCTTAAAGTATATTTTATGATTACACTATTACAGTTGTCCCAATTTTCCCTTTTACTCCCTCCGCACGTACTCTCACTCCCTCCAGCATTCCCCCTGCTTAATTCATGTCCATTGGTTGTGCACGTAGTTCTTTGGTTTCTCCATTTCCTATACTATTCTTAAAATCCCTGTCTATTTTGTTCCTACCAATTATGCTTCTTAATTCCTGTACCTTTTCCCCAATTCCCCCCTTTCCCCAACAGCGCTGATAACCCTCCATATGATCTCCATATCTATGATTCTATTCCTGTTCTACTTGTTTGCTTTGCCTTTGTGTTTGTGTTTGTAGATTCAGTTGTTGATAGTTTTAAGTTTGTTGTCATTTTACTGTGCATAGTTTTGATTTTCTTCTTTTTCTTAGATAAGTCCCTTTTACATTTTATATAATAAGTCCTTGGTGATGATGAACTCCTTCAGTTTTACCTTGTCTGGGAAACACTTCATCTGCCCTTCAATTCTAAATGATGGATAAGGTAACCTTGGTAGGTCCTTGCTTTCCACTACTATGAATATTTCTTGCCTGTCCCTTCATGCCTGCAAAGTTTCTTTTGAGACATCATCTAATAGTCTGATGGGAACTCCTTTATACATAACTATCTGCTTTTCTCTTCATGCTTTTAAGATTTTCTCTCTATCTAAAACTTGGCATTTAATTATGTGTCTTGGTGTTATCCTCTTTGTGTCCAACTTGTTTGGAAATCTCTGTGCTACCTGGACTTGTATGTCTACTTCCTTCAATAAATTAGGGAAGTTTTCTTCCATTATTTTTTCAAGTAAGTTTTCAATTTCTTCCTCTTTTGCTTCATTTCTGGCATCCCTAAGATTTGGATGTTGGTACTTTTGGAGCTGCCCCAAGTCTCCTTATAATCTCATTTTTAATACATTTTTTAAATGGTTGTTCAATTATAATTGTCCCAATTTTCATCCCATTGCTCACCCCTGCCCTACCCACCCCCACTCTCCCAAATTCAATCACCCCATTATCCTTGTCCCTGGGTTCTTTATATATATGTTCCTTGACTTGACCCTTCCTCTTCTTTCCCCTATTATCCCCTTCTCCCACCCCTCTGGTCACTGTCAGTTTGTTCCTTATTTCCACATCTCTGGTTCTATTTTGCTCACTTCTTTGTTTTGTTCATTAGGATCCACTTACAACTGATATCATATGGTATTTGTCATTCACCACCTGGCTTATTTCACTCAGCATAATACTGCCCAGTTCCATTTATGCCATTGTGAAGGGCAGGGGCTCCTTCTTTCTTTCTGCTGTGTAGTATTCCATTGTGTAAATGTACCAGTTTTTTTTGATCCACTCATTAACTAATGGGCACTTAGGTTGTTTCCAGCACTTGGCTATTATAAATAATGCTGCTATGATGATTGGGGTGCATAGGTTTTTTCAAATTGGTGTTTCAGAATTATTAGGGTGTAATCCCAGCAGTGAGATCACTGGATCAAAGGCAGTTCCATCTTCAGTTTTTTGAGGAAATTCCATACTGTTTTCCACAGTGACTGTACCAGTCTGCATTCCCACCAACAGTGCAGCAGGGTGCCCTTTTCCCCATATCCTGGACTGTACTTGTTTGTTGATTTGTTAATGATGATCATTCTTACTGGTGTGAAATGATGTCTCACTGTAGTTTTAATTTGCATCTCTCTGATGGCTAATGATGTTGATCATTCTTTCATATGTCTAGAGGCCCTTGGTATGTCCTCCTTGGAGAAGTCTCTATTGAGATCCTTTGCTGATCTTCTAATTCGATTGTCTTCTTGCTATTGAGTCATATGGGTCTTTCTACATTTTGGAGATCAAACCTTTGTCCAAGGCATCATTGGTGAATATGTTTTCCCATACTGTTAGTTCCTTTTTTATTTTGCTGATGTTGCCTTAGGCATGTAGAAGCTTTTTAATTTAATGTAGCCCCATTTGTTTATTCTTTCCTTTATATCCCTTGCCCTAGAAGATGTATCAGCAAAGATATTGCTGCATGGGATATCTGACATTTTACTGACTATGTTTTCCTCTACGACTTTTATGGTGTCACAACTTATATTTAAGTCTTTTATTCATCTTGAGCTTATTTTCGTGTGTGGTGTAAGTTGGTGGTTGAGTTTCATTATTTCCCAGCATCATTTATTGAAGAGGCTACTTTTACTCAAATTTATGCTTCTGCCCACTTTCTTAAATATTAATTGACCATGGAGACAAGGGTTTATTTCTGGACTCTCTATTCTGCTCCTTAATTCATGTGTCTGTTCTAATGTCAGTACCACATGGTTTTAATTACAGTGGTCTTATAATATTATTTGATATCAGGTATTGTGATCCCTCCTGCTCTGTTCTTCTTTCTCAAAATTGCTGAGACTATTTGAGGTCATTTATGGTTCCATATAAATTTTTGAAATATTTGTTTTAGATCTGTGAAATATGCCACTGGTATTTTAATAGGACTTGTGTTGAATCTATGGACATATTTATGATATTAATTCTTCCAATCCATGAACATGGTATATGCTTCCATTTATTTCTATCTTCCTTAGTTTCTTTCTTCAGTGTTCTCTGGTTCTTTGAATATAATTCTTTTACTTCCTTGGTTAAGCTTATTCCTAGGTGCTTTATTTTTTGTTGCTATGTTAAATGGGATTTTTTCCCTGAATTCTGTTTCTGATATTTCATTTTTGGTATACAAAAATGCCTTCAATTTCTGAATATGGACTTTGTATCTTGCCATGGTCCCAAATTCATTTATTAGGTCAAGTAGTTTTTTGATGGAACCTATGGTGCTTTCTATGTATAATTATCACATCATCTGCAAACAAAGACAGTTTTACTTCTTTTCCAATTTGGATGTCTATTATTTCTTTTTCTTGCCTGATCACAGTGGCTAGAACCTCCAGTATTATGTTGGATAGGAGTGGTGAAAGCAGATACCCTTGTTTTATGCCTGATCTTAGAGGGAAAGCTTTTAGTTCTTGCCCATTGAATACAATGTTGGTTGTAGGTTTCTTGTATGTGGCCTTCATTATGTTTGGGTATACTCCCTCTACTCCCACTTTGCTGAGTGTTTTTATCAAAATGTATTTTAATTTCTTCCTGGTTCTTGTTCATAGTTTCTATTTCTTTTTTCATGCTACTATAGTAGCATGAAAATGTCCCATGTGAATATGGAAAGAATGTATATTTTGCTCCTTTGGGGTGAAAGGTTCTGCATGTATCAATTAAGTCCATTTGTTCTAAAGTGCTGTTCAGTGCCACAATACCCTTAATTCTCTTTTTGGAAGATCAATCCCTTATTGACAGTGAAGTCTTAAAATTCCCTACTATAACTGTGTTGGTGTCTATAACTTTCTTGAAGTCCTCCAAGATTTTCCTTATGTATTTGGGTGCTGCTATGTTTGGTGCATATATGTTTACAATGGTTGTAATTTCCAGTTCTGGCCTGTGAACCAAAGAGTTGCCAGTTGGATTCCCAGTCAGGTCACATGCCTGGGTTACGGGCCAGGTCCCCAGTAGGGAGTGTGTGAATGGCAACCACACATTGATGTTTCTGTCCCTCTCTTTCTCCTTCTTTTCCCCTGTCTCTAAAAATAAGTAAATAAAATCTTTTTTAAAAGTTATACTCAAATTTTTGACTGCTGGGTATGGTCAATGTCCTTAACCCTTGCATTATTCAAAGGTCAACGACGGTAAAATATTGATGTAAGTAAACTGTGGAAAGTTAAGTGTTTTGTAATCACTAGAGCAACCACTAAAAAAATACAAAGAGATATATCACAAAAGATAAAAGAAAATAAATGCTAAATAATGTTCAAGTAACCCAAATGAGTTAAGAAAGGTAAAATACAGGAATGAAAAAACATAATAATGAAACATAAAAAATAGTAAACTACTATACCTAGGTCCAACATATCAAAAATCACATTACATTTATATAATCTAAACATACAATTAAGACAAATTGTCATAATGGATAAACAAACATGGCTTACCCATAATTGTGTATTAAAATAACTCACTTCAAATACACTGACATCGATGGATTGAAGTTAAAAAAAGGAGAACGATACACTCTTAAACACTAATCCAAGGTAGTTGGAATGGCTCTATTAAAATCAGAAAAAAGCAATCTTCAGAGCAAAAAAGGTACCAAGGTTTATGAGGGGTATTATACAATGATACTATATAAATTTTAGTTCACCAAGAGGATACACCAAGCCTAAACTTTTATGCACCTAACAGCAGAACTACAAAATATATGGAGCAAAAACTTACAAATGTATAGGAAGAAACAGATCCATCCACAATTATAATTGACAATTTTAACAATTTTGTCTGAGTGATATATAGATGGAAATTCAGTGAGGATATTCAGGAATGAACAATGTCATCAATATATTGGATCAAATAGACATTTATAAAACTTCATCCAATAGCAGCAGAATATACACCCTTCTCAATATCTTTTCTCCACTTTTCTTGCATAGGTATTATAACTTCAGTCATGCTTGTATTCCTCTCACATGTGTTCTCTCAAGGTATAGACACATATCTCAACTGAGTTGGAGATGCCCCTGGAGTATCTTAGCTGTACAATCACTCTCCCCTAACTTAAACAATTTTTCTTCATCCCAGCTCACAACCCTTCTACGTCTCCTAAGAACTGCCAGTACCAGATAAAGAAAAGTTGAAAGAGGCATATAGAAATAATTATTGCATTTTCCTCCATAGCTCTATTTTAAGTTTTTATTTTTAAGTTTTAAAATAATGTTAAAATTTCACAAACATATATAAAATATATAAGTAAACTATAAAAACAATTATAACCCACTCGGGTTTTAGAAACAGAATGTCAGTGTCTTAGAAGCCTCCTGTGGGTCCCTCCCTAATTATATTTCTCTCCCTTCCCACTAGATACAACCATTATTCTGATTTCTATGAATCATTCATTCTTACATTTTACTATTTATGAATCTCTAAATAATAGCTTAATTTTTCCAGATTCTCAAATGCATAAAATTCAAATCATACTGTACCTATCCTTTGACTCCTTTTTCACTCAGTATTATGTATATGTTTGTCCATATTAGGAAACCCATCATACAGTATTCTGTTTTATGAATGTAGTAAAATGTTAAAATTCTACTATTGATGAACATGTGAACTGTTTCTAGCTTTGGGTTATTGTTTTAAAAAGCTACTGTGAACACATGTTACACACATGTTAAGTTTTTTTCGATGGTATATAAATGGAAGTGGGACTAGATTACTAAATCATAGGATATGGACATCTTTAATTTTCCTAGATAATGTCAAACCTGTTTTCCATGCTGCACCAGATTACAATCCACCAATATAGTACACATTGCTTCATATTCTTACCAACATTTGATATTTCTGACTATTTAATTTCCGCTAATTTGACACATTTTGTGATAGCTCATTGTGACATAAAATCACAATTTCCTAATTACTAATAAAGTTGAGAATCTTTTTTATATGTTTATTAGGTGTCTGGATTTTCTCTCTGGTCACGTAATGTATTTTAGAATTCTTTTGGATGGGTTCTCTACCCTCATTCTTTCCATGACACTTTCTCTGAGAATAAACTGTCATTGATATTAGCTTTCTGATGTCTGCAAACATTTAAAATCCTCTCCAAGAGTTCATAAGAGAAGTGTCAAGAGGCACCAAGTATTCCCACCTCACCAACATATCTGATTTCACAACACTAGACAAGCTCCTCTAGAAATACCGTCAGAGCCACCTTCCAACTAAATACCACTCGTTCAAGTCTTATTCCACCTTTATTTCTAAAGGAGACATTTATGATTTGAAGTATTCTATAGAGTAAATGTCTTGGATGTTTAAGAGTCCATGAAATAAAACATCATACATTCTTATCCTCTCATGTTAAAGAGGAAGAAATAAAGACTCAGAAACATAAACAGAATGTAGGATTGTTTCTTTTAATAATATCCATGAAAATTCTAGATAAAATGGGATTATTTTTTAATTATGAGATTATTAATTAATTAATTAAGTATACATTCATTCAGGAAATTAAAGCAATAGGAAAATATACAAAAGAGAAAATAAAATTCACCCAAAGTTCCACAAGCAGGAAGTAATTACTATATATTTTCTTGGAACAAACTTATAAACATCTTTCTCTTCCTTTCTCTCTCTCTCTCCCCCTCTTCCTCTCTTTCTAACACTATCTCATTCTTTATTGGTATTTATTTTATTTCTCTTTATTGTAAGTAATGTTATAAATTCCTTTGACATCTACCATCTTATGTTTATTTGATGTTTTCTTTACGATAAATTCCTAGAAAAAATGTCTGTGTTAAAATGCACTCATATTTTAGTTCCTTCTTATTAACAGACTCCTCTATGGAAAGTACCAATTTACTATAAGAATGCTGGTTTCCTCACATTCTTAGCTATATTCAATATTATCAGTCATTTTAATATCTGTTGGTCTGATAGGCAAAAATGTGATTAGATAATTGATTTGTATTTTTAATTGATTATCAGTTATATGGACATACTTCAGTATGGGAAAACATGTCTCTCTCAACTTGCTTCAGCCCCTAGAATTAGGCATGTGACACATGCAGCCAATTGTAGCTGCTACTCAGGAAAATGAACATTGGGGGAGTGACATAAATATAATGGGTCAGTTAGAGGTTCCGTGAGGGAGGCACCAAGGAGTTGAGAGGCTAATTACATGGCATGAAGCTAATATTCCAAGATGTGGAGTAAAGTAGCGTATCAGCTGTCAAATGGCATAAGGGCCAGCAGTGTCACATGCCCAATGACAGTTATGACAATGGTGATATCCTGAACACACATTTCCTATAGAAAGATCTTGTCTATGCAGATTTCCTTAGATCCTACCCAGTCCTGTTGCTCATCCTTCATGTTGATTATGCGAGGCACCTGATACTTTTTTCATCATAAATTAAGTGGAAACTGTTCCATTTGTACCTCTACTTTCTGGATAGTTCCATGACTTTCTTTCCTGTTACCTATTTCCAAACCTTCTACTATCCGATTATGTAATTGTTATCGTTTTGCACTAATACACAAAGCAATACAAACAGCTTATCGCCTATTTCTGTCACTAATTTATGTAACAAAATTTCAAGCAAAATTTTCAGACATATATTTAGTAAACTTGATTCAGGAAATTATATTTAAACAAGCAAGAGTTAAATCTGGACTTGCATATGCCTTAAGAATTCTAGATTTGCATCGTAATTTTCTTTTCCTTCTTAGAGGGAAAATATGATGAACTAAAAAAGTAAAATTTTCTTCACATACTTGTTGATAAACAAACATGGAAAAAAGAGTACAATAGCCATTGACTAGCAGTGGCCTGAAGTTGACCTGTAGCAAAAGCAACCAGTATAACTTTGCCGTGATAGCAACTGAATCTGAGAGATGGATGCTATATATCATAAGCTCATGCACACTCACTAAGACATGTGGTGCTGGTCCTAGTTGTGAGCAGCTCTACCTCTTCAGATCAGATCATTTTGTGTATTAAGTATTACTTGTTTCTAAAAACCAGTAATAATGCAAGCATCATAATCCCTATATTCCCAACAGAATTTCTTTTCTTTACTATAACTGGAACATCTTAAGTCACATACTACTACTGAATTAGGTTAGGGATGTGGAATTATTTTAGCTACATCCTCAAATCCTGGAGTTCAGGGTGGAAGGAGTTTCTCTAAAACTGCAAAGATGACTGAATGGCTACTGAGGGCTATTAAAAACTGAGGGGGGGAAAATAAATTACTAGAAGACGTTAACAAATATTTATTAACACTATGAAACAAGTTTCTTTTTAGTGCCATTTTACAAACATTAAAACTTTTAAAGAAATGTCTGCACAGTTTATATTTGAAATATAATTTAGATTAGTGGTCATTAAATGACACATTAGTCATTAGGCGCCTTACTCCCCTACAAGGATTAAAAGCTGGGAGTAATAACTTTGACTGAAAGAAACTGAAAGTTACTTTTTCCTTATATCAATTTTCCCTCTTTCTATAAGAGATTATAAAAATTTCCAAAACAAAAATGTTGTCAAACAAATGGTAAGTACTTGTCATATATTTATAAAAGCCCATAATTGTGAAGACATTGATATGTAGATAAATAGAAAGATGTCATTATGTTTTTCTAACTTTATAGAATAAAATTAAAACAGAATTTGATTGCCTTCCCATCCTTCAAAAAATTCCCTTCAGTGAAATTATTAGTAAAAATGAACTCAGTTGCATCATTTACCATGAGTATCAACAATGTTTTTTTCTTTCTGTTTTCATAAAACAAAGAGAAATTCTTAGGCAGGAGTGGAAAGGGAGGTCAAGAAATTTACACGCTTTGGGGATTAGGTGAATTCACAAAAACGAAAACACAGACACAACAGATACTATATGCTCACTGTCATGGATGCTAACGTACTATACAGTTAAACTTGTACCCAATGATGGCCAGAGTTCAACTTTCTTAACCAGAACTGTAAGCAGGAATCAAAATCTCTTGACTTCTCTTTCCCTTTGAACACTGCTCCTTCTTTACAATTGTTCTCCTTTGGTAGCTTTTTTCTTAGAATTTATGAGAATAAGATGTGTTCATATCTTTACCTTCAGGCAGGTAGATTTTTCCCTTGATATCATGGGTACCATGTTGCACAGTTCCAAGTACTATAATTCAAAATGTAGCAAGATTCAGGATATAGATTTTTTGAAGTCTGTGGAATTTCAGAGAACACTATTCACATAGAAAACAATGTGGATGTTGCCCGTTGGTGTTGAGGGACACTGCAGTATTGCTGGGGGCATACTATGAGAGTCCCTCAAAACCTTGAGGCCCAATGATAAAGAAGCTCAAAGACCCTAGTTTCACCACCACTCTCCTTCTAGCAGTACAAATAATAAAGGGTGAGAATACAAGTTACTGGACAAAATTTTGCATCCAATAGCTGATCATTTACTCCCTTCTGTTTTATCCTGTGGCTACTGCTTTGAGGAAACAATTGACAAACAAATTATATATCAGTATGAACAAAAGCAAAAAATGGCAAGTATTTCTGCTTATGGATAATCATAACTTGATAGACTGTATTAACAGAGAAAGGGATCTCAGATAGTCAAAGGACTGGGAATTGTAGACTAGAAAATGACCATTTTCTTCTGTTGCTTCAATTTACGAGCAAGAAAATGGAAGCCGAAAGAAGATCAGAGATCACAGACTAAGAGATTCAACCAAAACAAACTCTTCCATTTTATTTTTAAATGCTTCCATGTAAGATTCCTTATGCATAAAAGATTCCAACTGTCCAGCATCACACTGCCCTCCACCCAAGTTAAGGTACACCTGCCTCATCAAAGAAAATTCTAATGAAGTACTATAGGCAGAAGAACAGTGATCCCAAAAATGGATACCAAAGACAAGTGGAAAATTAATAACTGCCATAAAAACAATGATAATATGCTTTTGTGGTTAAAATAGAATTAAAATATACTAAATCAATAACGTAAGTTTGAGGATAGGGTGTTAAATAGAAATAAATTTTTCTACAGTTCTTATATTTTCTGAGAGAACAACAGTGTTGAAATATATTTGAACATTAATAAGGTAAGTTTGCAAATTGCAACTTCCAGGGTAATCACTAAAAATATAGATGTTAGCAGGAAAAATAAAATCTTTAGATGTTTCTTCTGCTATTTGCTTTTCTATTTCTAACAATTTGTTCATATATGGCTGCCTCATAAATTTTAGACACTATTAACTGAGTTTTATGTTACCTTACACATTTATGCCACCCACACATCATTTCTCCTTCTTGCATCCTGCCAATATAGTTATATTATAGTTCTGAGGTAAATCAGTATTCAAATTTAACAATATTATGAATATATAAATATTTTTGTTGCTGACCACAGTTTATTGAAATTGCATATCTTATCTTTTTGTCTTTGTTTTTCTTTTGTGTGATTCTGTATAAATTATCTCTCATTCTTTACAAAAGAATTAAAAGTAATTGGTTCTGAGGAATTAGAATTAAGGGTAGGTGGGAATAAGGATAAATTTCAAAATATTTAGCCACCAGTAACACAGAGACACCAATTATGAATCCAATACTCTCTGCCCACAAACAACCCATAGGCCATGCCAGGGTTTACCCACTGAACATGAGCCCTGGGGAGGGGAATTTGGAAGGACAAGGTGGGCTGGGCGATGGCTATCACTTTGTGACAAGCCCTTGAGTACTCTCTGAGCTTTTCAATGATATGTGTTGATTATGTCAAATAAAAATGAAAATTAATTTAAAAAATAAATAATTTGGTTATATTTAGTCCTTAAATCCAAGCACATCTATGTGAAGCTAAAGAATTCACTGCATGACATGTATAAAATGCTAGTATTTGAACAAAAGTGCATAGTGAGGAAAAAGTTTCTGCTGTCTAACAGAACAGTTCAACAACCTAGATGCTTACTTTCTAACAAATAAGTATTTCACCTCTATTTAGAGCCAAAGTCTGAAAAACATACATCATATTGCTCTAGGCAAAGCTAACCACACTAAAGAGAAAAGGCAGTTTTCCTCCTGAGGAAACTGTTAAGTAATTGCACTCTATTAGGTGTTAATTTTCAACAGGTGCTGCTTAAATGTAATGTAGTATCACCCTTGTATTTAATCAGGTCTGGAGTTGAGAGTCCCTATGCCAAATTTTACACAAATTCATTTATATAGGATGGAGTTACTACACCTCCCCCAAACAAATAAAGATTGACATGCTATTTAGTAACTATAGGGGCACCACATTAATTATCTTTCTTAATTTCCCTCCAGAAATCACTTCTGTCAATAATTCTATTTCAGCTAAAATGAATGGGAGGCAAGGTCATTAGGTTTAAGCAGCAAGCTGTTGACAAACTGGTTAGGGGCCTAGAGCCAAGATTAGATCCTTTTTTTGTGGTATATAAATGTACAGAAAAGAGAAGCCAATCTCTCTTAACATTGAATTCTTATTGGAAATATACAGTATTTATAAACATAAAAACTTTTACAGGTTCTCAGTAAGAGTTTTTTTAAGGGGGTATCAAAAGAACATTTTCCTCTTTGGGAGTTCAAAGGCAAAGACTTGAGGCAAGGCATAGGAAGAAAATTTCAGGAAAAAAAAAGATATAATTGGAAATTGAAAACAATATGAAGTTTGCTGCAGAAAAATATTAAAATATTGAATATCCAGCAATAATAGAAGTAAATTAGCAACATATGTGCGAGTTATAAAATTATTAGACATTAAATTATTTCATTTAATTCAACAGATATTGAAAAGAGGTTTGTCAAGGAACATGTATAAAGGACACATGGACAAAGCCAAAGGGGTGTGGGGATCAAGGGAGGTGGGGATGGCTGGCATGTGGGGGAGTGGGGGGAATGGAGACAACTGTACTGGGACAACAATAAAAAGTATTAAAAAAATAAAAATAAAACAGGGATTGGAGAGAGGAAATTACAATGTCCTGCCCTTAGATAAACATAAACTAAAGGTAAAGATAGGAACATACACAAATAATTTTTTAAAAAAAACAAATAATTTATTCTTGTGGGTGGTGTAAGAAGGTGGTCTAGTTTCATTTTTCTGCATGTATTTGTCCAATTTTACAAACACCATTTATTGAATAAACTGTCTTTAGCTCCTTGTATGTGCTTGCTTCTTCAGTCAAACAGTAATTGACTATAAAGGTGTGGGTTTATTTCTGGGCTCTCTCTTCCAGTCCATTGATCTATGTGGCTGTTTTTATGCCAATACCATTCTGTTTTGATTAAAATAGCCTTATAACATAGTTTCTAATTAGGTAGCATGATTCCTCAAACTGTTCTTTCTTGGGATACCTATTGCTACGCGGGTGGCCTTTGTGGTTCCATAAAACTTTTTGAACTATTTGTTCTAGTTCTGTGAAATATGTCAGTGGAATGTTGAAAAGAATTGCATTGCTTCTATAGATTATTTTGGGTAATATGACATTTTAATGATGTTAATTCTTATCTATAAACACATTATGTGCTTCCACTTATTTGTATCTTCTTCAATTTCTTTCTTCAGAGTCTTATAATTTTCTGAGTAAAAGAATAAATTCAAAATGGATCAGAGACTTAAATGTTAGACCCCAAAACCATAAAAATCATAGAAGAAATATAGGCAACAAAATTTTGGACACTGCTTATAACAATTTTTATTGGATATATTTCCCCAAACAAGGGTAGCAAAAGGAAAAAATAAATAAATGGGACTACATCACACTAAAAAGTTTTTGCACAGCAAAGGAAATCATCAATAAAATAACAAGACAACCCACAGAAGGGGAATATATATTCACTGATAATTCTGATAAGGGGTTAATATCCAAAATTTACAAAGGACCTAAATAATTCAACACCAAAAAAAGGCAAACAACCCAATTAAAAAGTAGGCAACACTTCTCCAAAAAGGATGTACAGATGGCCAATAGACATATGAAAAGATGTTCAATATCACTAATCATCAGAAAAAAGCAAATTAAAACCACAATGAGGTACTATCTCACACCCATCAGAATGGCTATCATCAATAAATCAACAAACAACAAGTGCTGGTGAAGATCTAGAGAAAAGTGAACCCTTTCGCGCTGCTGGTGGGAATGCAGATGGATACAGACACTGTGGAAAGCAGCATGGAGATACCTCAAAAAGCTAAAAGTGGATCTGTCTTTCTATCCAGCTCTCCCACTTCTGGGAATATAACTGAAGGAACACAAATCTCTTATTCAAAAGAACATAAGCACCCCTATGTCCATTGCAGCATTGTTTACCAACACCGAGATAAGGAAGCAGCCCAAGTGTCCATCAGTAGATGAGTGGATAAAACAACTATAGGACATTTATACAATGGAATACTACTTAGCTACAAAAAAGAAGAAAAATTTATCCTTTGCGACAGTATGATGGACCTGGAGAACATAATTCTAAGTGAAATAAGTCAGAAAAAGACAAATACCACATGATTTCACTCATATGTGGAATCTAGTGAACAAAATGAACTAACAAGCAAAAGAGAGACAGACTCATAGATGGAGAGCAGGATGACAGCTAGTGGGTAGCAGGAGAAATTGAGCAAAAAGGAAAAAAGACTCATGGACACTGAGAACAGCGTGGTGACTGCTGGTGGTAACGAGTTATAAGGGGACTAAAAATAATGGAAAAAAATACAATAAAGATTAAATAAAATATAAAAAACAAAGTAAAATAAAATAACCAAGTATGTGGTCAATTTTGCTTGATGCTGGATCAGGAATTACTTTTTTAGCTGTATAGCTGACCATTAAAAGAAACAGGAAGAAAGGCAGATGGAACATCAAGAATAAATCAAAGTGCACAGAATATCAAAGAAAGTACAAATAGTGTAACATGATTAGAATGTATGACATTTGTTAAAGAGGGCACATATTAAGAGAGGATGACAACAGTCTAACACATTTGTTGCTGTTTCATGTTTCTCAAGTGATCAGATCAATAACCAGCGCTATCAGACCTGTGGTTGCAGTTCATACTTACTCGTGCTTGCATTTGTAAAGAGTTACTTGCAAGCCAAAGGCAAACCCTATTACATAACTTGCATGGCAATATTCCCTCCCTATCACATCTATGTAGCCACCAAGACAATCTAACGCATGATTTCAAAACAGAGGCCCATGCTATCAGAACTCAGAAGCCTTTACAAATTTGTGCACATATTTTTCCTTTTCCTACATTGTACCAATTTATACCATATTATCAAAATATGACATGAACCAAGGAAAACTAAATTTGTAACTTAGTTCTTTTTCTACCAAATCAACCATATCAACCAAGAAATAATTATTATCCTCAAGTTAAAATGCTATTTCAGAGATTTTTAAGAACTACAAAAATTCTACCTATTAGAATAAGTTGGGAGAGGGTCTGGGTGCTACTCAGCACAGATAAAATTATATTTGTATATTTGTTTATATATTTAAATATTTGTATATTTAAATATATTATAAAGGTGGATCCTTTTTAATTTAATCTTTATTGTATTTTTTCTATTACCATTTAGTCCCCTTATGCCCACCACCGCCCAGTAATCAGCACCAGGTTGTCCACATCCACGAGTCCTTTTTCCGTTTTGCTCAATCCCTCCCGTCTCTGTCCCCACCACCCGCACTAGCTGTCATCTGCTCTCCATCTATGAGTCTGTCTCTGTTTTGCTTGTTAATCACTTTGTTCACTAGATTCCACATATGAGTAAAATCATATGATATTTGTCTCGTTCAAGTGAATGCAAACATACTTAAAAGTTTTGCATAGAACCTGTTATTTTTTCTCCCTGCGCTGACATAGTGCAATCAATATTTATAATTTCACACAATTCTCTCATTTTTATCTACATTGCCAATAAATCTGAAGTGTCAATGAAAATTTAACTGAATCTTAGGATGTGCATATTTTGGCTACTGCTTAATTTAAAGGAATTCAGGTGACTCTCAACTTCCCAACTTTGTGACCTTGAATTTTTAATCCTTGCTTTTGTTACTTTCTTCTAATAAGTAAGATCTTCATAAATCTCATATTTATAATTATACTGAGTGCGATAACATTAAATCCTGATGGTAAGTTATAAAAACTATTCATCCTTCAGCATTTGCGATTCTAAGCCTTTCAGTATTCATATTCTTTAAATATTTCAGTACTAGTGACCTCTTATTTAAATGCCAAACATTTTATAGTCCTGATGTATGAAGGGCCTTTCCAAAGTAACTATGTGTGTATCTTCTCTGGCTCTGAGGGAGTACTGTCCCAATTATTACTTTCTTTGTACAAGAAATTTCCAGCTAAAGAAAAAAATGAATATAAATTGACAACCATTAACTCCACACCTTTGAATAAACTGCAAACACAAATATCTAAAACAAAATTTAATAAGGTGAAAATGTTTCTTACATTTTCAATGTGAAATTAGATCATCAACCTTGCATCCCAATATTACAGCATGTGCCAAAAATCCCTAAAGTATTAGAAAAGTCATTTCATATAAGGCAATTGATGAAAATGTTAATTTATATTAATTTGTCAACTGATTTTATTCCAAGTTGATCCCTGCTTATAAATACTATCATTTTAAAAGTATAAGGAAAAGGAGTACAATTTTTTTATTGTTTTTCATTGGTTCATTGCCTGGACAGATATATTGACGGATTCCAGCAAAGCAAAGAACAAAATAGGCTTTGAGAATAAATCAGCTACTCATTACCAGATATCTATGGAAATACATTTGTATTTTGATACTTAAATAATCATGATCTTATCTGGAATCATATGAGAGTTAGGTAAATAAAAACTCTTGCCAAAATCTGATGGGAGACCATTGGGATAGCTAAATGTCAGTCATGATACTTAGAAGCTTAATACAGAAAGGATTTATTTCTCCGACCAAGTGGGATCAACAAGGCTGTGAAACTCACCTTTCATCTATATGCCATCCACAGCGAGTGTGCCCACTCTCAACCATCATGAACATGAAAGAAAATACAATACTCAAAAAATCTTTTTTAGTGATGCATTCTCAGGCAATTTAATTCCTTTTCTACCATAAAAAAAATTAATCAAAACTAAAATCTACTTAAAACTGAACTTTAACATTTTTTAAAAGAAAGCTACAAACCACTTCAAAATTTGAAATGTATTTTTAGATATCAAGGTCCAGAAAACTCCATGGTTATATTTTTAAAAAACATAAATATTAGCCCTGGCTGGTGTAGCTCAGTGGATTGAGCGCAGGCCTGTGAACCAGGGATAGCAGTTGGATTCCCAGTCAGGGCACATGCCTGGGTTGCGGGCCAGTTCCCAGCAAGGGACGCACGAGAGACAACCATACACTGATGTTTCTCTCCCTCTCTCCTTCTCTCCTTCCCTTCCCCTCTAAAGACAAATAAATAAAATGCTTAAAAAATAATAAAAAATAAAAACATAAATATTAATAGAAAACTACTAGAAATTACTGACATCATAACTAAACTGAATGATCAAGGAAATACTATGAAGGTAACTAATGCTATAAAAGGAGTCAAGAAATCCTAAAGTCCTAAACTTTACTATAAACATACACTAGCGATCGAAGTGAAGTTCAGGATCAGTTTTACACAGTTGTTACACTAAAATTTATAATGAAAGTATCCATTATGTTCTACTGTGTTAGCACAGTGAGCATAATAAATAAAAAAGACAGGCCTCATACCCTCAAGGAAATTGCCATCCATGCTTTTTGTTATTTCCACATGGCAACAGCTAAAAACTTGTAGAGATCTAAGGTACCCCTGCACTACAACACTGTAACTGCCATTTTTATCTCTGAATAGCAATACTGTTATGTTCAATTAATAGGAAGAGGAAAGAAGGAAGAACAAAGAGAGGAGATGGATGTAGGGGGCACAGAGTGAAAAAGGGGAGGGGAGAACAGGAGAACAACTTTCTCTCTAAACAGTAACTATGCTGCCAAGTTTGATATGAAACTTGTAAACAATAACATTTGCTTTTATTGAGCTCTTCCTACCAAACATCTCCCAAACATAACTCATAATAAAGGATTAGCAGAAGGTCTCACCAAGTTCATTCTTTAAAAATCTATCTTTATGAGTATAAATATTGTAAAGCTGTTCAAATAAGTGTTTATACACAATTTAAATTTTAAAAACCTTAAAAGATCTATCATACTTAACTTCAACATTAAAGGGGATAGTAAACCACCAACATGTCTAATGTTATTCAACAACTTAAAGAATTTTAACATTATATCTTCAATAAAGATATTTGAGCAAAAAATCTGAATTCTTCTAAAGAAACAAGATTTAGGAGGAGGGTGTTATCTGAAATCTTCAGTGGCTCTAGGCTGATATTTAAAAATGTTTAATACTACTTAAAAAACAAAACATACTAGTAACATAAGGATTTCTTCCTATTTGAGAATACATTTTAATTTTCCATTGTGATTAAATTATTTAAAAGTAATTTTACTATAATTACATACAATATTTTATCCATTTTTCTGTAACAGGGGCCCATGAAGAAATGATCAAAATTAAATCACAGAATGATTATAATTACTAAAACTGAAAATGATCCCTGAAATTGGAGCTAAATATTCTTTAGCTAATGAAGCACACGGGCAGCTGTAAAATAACCAGTCATTCAAAATTTATCAGAAGTAATTGTTGATATTAAACCGTATACATCACCGCATATCAAACTACTGTCTTCTCATCACAGCAAGCCCACCGAACTCTTCAGTCCTCCCTCTGGTTCACCACACTACTTAGTAAGCGATGCACAAAACCCACTTAACACACACATTAAAAATAAAAATGCATTATAGAGTCTGAAATAATTCCAGGGAAACATATACTGCTTTAATAAGGTTTTTGTTTTGTGTTAAGAGAGACAGGCATAACCAGGCATTTAGAAATATGTCTCATTATGCCAAAATTTATCTTACCTATAAAATATAAATGGGCATACTTTATACGCCTCTTTAAATTATCTTTACAGGGTAAAGAAGTTACATACGTGGCTGCGTAAGGAAACATTCAGTTTTGTTTCTCTGATCAAGCTTTGCTCCTAGGCAAAGCAAAGACCAAATGGAAATGCGGTGTTTGAGAATTATGGGTCAGCGTTCTTGAAAGGGAAGATAACGTCACTTCCAGATCGAGATTGAAATGTGCGGACAACAAACAAGAAAGAGAACCAGAACCTTTCAGTCCATTCTCTCATTTCTTTTTCATGTACAACTGATTGCTTCCTTTTCAACAACTATTAGCTCATACCACTCACAACACACATTTAGTCAACCGTAAATTTTGCAGATTCTTTTGAATCAGAGGAATTTAAAATTCATTAAAGTAATTTATTTCTCATTCACTCTTCCTTCTGATCTTTAGTTTATTTACTCCCCTGATCCACCCTATATATACATGGCTAACAGTATTGTATGATATTCCTCCAATACTTTCCTTATACCATTATCACCCTGGCTGTTTTATAATATCTCTAAATTGTTCTTACCTCTCCAACCTTTGAGTACAATATAAGTTTACATTCTTGTTTAATAACACTCACCAGAGTGTCCCCAACTGCTTGCTACTCAGAGATATTTTCCTGCTTCTACTAAGGAATATATCTGAGGTGTCTGAATGTAGTCAGGGATACTTCTTTCCCTCTAGGCTTCCCATCAGGTCGCACCACCGCTGCCACTGCTGCCACCAACCTTTCTAAAGCCATGGCTCCATTTTTCACAGCTCCCCACACAAAGAGTACCACCACCATTGCCACGGCTCCGTTACCAAGGGCAAAGTCAGACTGTCCCTTGGGCTACTCCATTCCAGATCTGACACAAGCCCATTCCAATTCTCCAAAGCTCAGCAAAGACCAAATTAGATATTTAAAATGTGTATACTTTACAAAAACTTGGGTAAGTTCAAGGTATTAAAGCATAAATAATTCCTTGTCAGGACTACTGGACATCACTGTTCTCAGAAACAACACGCTAAGGCCCTCCGCGACAGTCTTCACCAGGCCTCCTCCCCAGCCATCTCCAACGCCGTCACACTGGATTAAGAACCAGCTTACTGCCAGTGCTGGGACTTCTTTGAATATGTCTACAGTTCCAAGTACAGAATGAAACAATCACAACGATGCAACAGGAAGACTGGTTTTTTCCTCAAAAGGGTCTAAGTTCTGTTTTCTGAGATCTTATTCCAGGTTGTAGGACACCCTCTTAGCTGACAGACAAACAGAATAAACATTCTTTCCAACCAAAGCCCTTCTACCTTTCACAGGAGTATACTCTTATTTGGCTTTAAGATGATAATCACACAAGAATATAGAATCTAACAGCAAATTCCATATTACTTAAAATATCTGTACTCTTTATTTATAAATTCTGTATCTGTAAAAACAAAATTCTATAAAATCTGTAAAAATAAAATTCTGTAAAATCTCTAAAAATCGAATTCTGTAGTCTTTAAAATATCACCAACTGTAGAATAAAAGTTCCACAGCATTTTCTTCAGTGGGAGTTGGAGAACTTTCACATCAAGCTATCAATACAGTTAAAATTCATACCAAGCAAATCTACACTTAATCCTGTAGTTCATAACCCCTGCACTCATGTAACTTCAGCCTTCCCTAAGATTATTATGGCTTTTTGCATGCATAACTGAAAGTTTTATGTTAGTAATTTTGCTTGTATCATTGAAATAGTTCTTTTTCTGGCTGCAATGGAGGGTGTTTGGAGAGAGAGAATGATTTAGATTCATCTAGAACAATTTATACAACAAGATACCATTAACATCTTTAAGCTAGTCAGCAAAGTATCTCAAAACTTTTTATCATGTAATTCATCAGTATCTCAGTACTTCTTTACATGCTACTTAAGGTAATCTTCATGAGCCAACCTAAGTTGCTGATTGCAGCTTACTCCTGCTGTTTGGAATCCGACCCTATCTTCCATACAAGCCTGTGTTCCTCATTTCTTTAAAATCCAAGTCCAGTCAGTGTTAGTTGGTTGCATTCTCAGCATTTATTCACCATTTCCCTTTCTGAATAGTCTCTCGTTTCCATTGGAGACACGGGTGCCTCCTGAAGGATTTCTCTCCCACTAGCAGTTACGGAGCGTATATGCATTCCATTTCCCCTAATCACAGTAATTGATTCAGAAATTCAGAGGTATTCCCAGAATTCCAAATTTTACCCCAGGATAACTCATTCTCTGGAAAGAGAGATGAGTGTGTAAGTCTGGAATTCTGACAGGATCATTGTTTCATGTACTACAAAAGGAGTGCCTGAGTATGACCCCAACATTCTGTGCACAGCAGATAGCAAAGAAATGGAGCAAGGCTCTGACGACATGTACTTCAGGATCAATCCTTTTCATAAACCACATATACCTTGAATTTTTCTCTTACTGAAGCCAATGAATCCCTGTTATTTTTTTAGATGGTGGGACTTGAGTTTTCTGTTACTTGCAATGGAAGTTACCTACATTATTTACCACTCAACTATACATCTTATCTTCCTCCGGAAGTCTTTAAGTATGATCCCACCTGATAGTTCCTGTGTTCCTCATTGCTTCGTCATCTGTGAAGCAGCAGAACAATAGGGTATTCTGCAATAATCCACACTAATAGTGATTAAAATTACAGAAAATCAGTTTTGGTATTTAAAAAGTTCCTAATTGTAAAAAGGAAGGGAGGAAGCGGGACTGAATGAAAGAAGGTGAAGGTTTTAACCAAAGAATATGTATGCATAATTCATAGCACAGGCAACAGTGTGATGACAGCCAGAGGGAAAGGTGGGCGGGGGACAGGTAGAGGACATCTATAATAGTGTCAACAATAAATTTTTTAAAAGTTCCTAATTAAATTACCGATTCTAAAGGCATAAAATTATCCTCTGCTGCATTTTTTCTTTCAAGAACCATATACCATGTTTCTCTCTAAAACACAAATTCAGTACATATTGAATACCAATAAATGTCGTATAAGTGAAAAAGCTAGGATTCTGTTTTACAGATAATGACTCAGTAATATAAATCTCCTGATTAATAGATTAACACACCTGAAACTGCACTTGAGCAGTATTGAACTTGCCTGTTCATTTGGTCATTTCGTACTTTAATTAATGTACAATGATAAATATTTTGTGTCAGAGTTTCTTCCAACTTTATATTCATCAACTTCATCATTTGTCTCAATATTTTAGTGAAAACTTTCTTCAGTATAGAAAAATATAATGGAGGATAGGACCTGAGTAAGTATAAAAAATAATTTTAATTTTACCACCTACCTTCACAAATTGCAGTCACCCAGAAAGACAATTGCAGTCAGACAAGTGCAATGCTCAAAGGAAATTTTATATACAGTTTCCTAAAGCAGGTATGTCATTTGTCATAGCAAAAAAGACCTGCTAAATTAGCTCAATATTTCAACAATTGTATTTCCTACATGAATAAAACACAGGTGATTGAGAATGCTAATCCATGAACCTAAAATTCAGAGGTAGCACAGGGTGTTCTTTTAATTCCCCTTAACATTCCTTCTTGAATCGTTTCAATCATTGAATTGTTAAAGTGTTTTGAATACAGTTGTTTTTACTTCCTAGATTAGAAATCAAATATACTGAAGCTTTAAAAAGATAAAAATTATTTGTTCTGCAAGCAATCAAATCTCCTTTAAAGACCAAGTTTTGCTCATCAAAGATCTGAACAATTGCAATTAGCCTTTCAACAGTACTGCTTCCAGCACATGGCTTCCTGACTGACATCGTATCTCACCTCTGCAAAACTAGTTTGTTTTGTATCAGTCAGCTGTGCTAATTTCTGTCACTAAAAACATGAAAGCTTGAGTAAAATCTTCCTGGAATGCTCTGAGTGTTTATAAAGGGTGGCAGGATTTGGTTCCAAATATCACAAGCTGATAGTTTTGCTGGTGATAAAACTATCCATTAAACATTTATATAGTAATACATGTTTTTCAAAAGGTGTCACTTAATTTTCTTTAGAACATCAAATCCTCATTACAGAGAAAGGATACAATAGGCTAAAACAGTCTAAAAGTGAATGTAGGCTTTTGAATTTTCAACATGGTATATAGCATATTTATCTCAGTAAGCTAGACACAGATAAAATGGGATGTTGGATTTAGGGTTCTTCCATTATTGTGTTGCTTAAAATACTCTTGATAGACACATAAAATAGCTGTTTATGGATTCTTTAGGTTAATTGTTCTAATCAGTTAATATTTGAAAAGGAAAAAAGAATTAATTTCTATTTGTCCCATTTGAAAGATTAAAACCCATTGTTTGCATGGAACAGTACCAGATTAACCTACTGGTACTTTATCCTAGGCATTCAGAGGGAGTGGACAGGCCATTCATGGGAGAGAGAAATAGAAGAAAATTCAAACAAAAGTGCCTACTACATATTAGTGTATTTTTACACATGCAGTCTTATTTAATTCCAATGAAGAAGGTTTTATTATGTGTATTATATAAAGGAAGACACTGAAGCTTGTGAAGTTTAAATTACTTGTTCAATTAAATACATAAAGTTTGCTTCACACGTTAAAATTTCAAATCACTACAACATCAATGATGGACTTTGCAGCTAAGTTAGCCATTTGTTCTGCAACCTTCAGAACGAACCATGTAAGTAAAGTTCTTATGGTGGGTCAGTGATTCGGAAGGTTATGGTTCACACCTGTGTATTTTCAATGCAGGCTTGCACATGACTTCGGTATAAAATTGTACAAGTGTGTATACTACCTTAGCCCTACGTACCACACCCTATACACACAGGCATGCATTTGACACGTGATCTCTACGAAGCAAACTCTCAATTGCAAAGCAAGTGAACACATAGAGTGTAAGCTCATGACAATTTTATATTACTGAAAACCATTTGTACTTGCTTAATTTTAATGTTTATGATAAAGATAAGAGATGTTAAGAGGTACTTTTATTCAAATGACTATCAAATTGATCCAACACCATTTACTGAATATTTCTTCCGTTCATGCATCCTGCTTGAGAGGTCAGTATTATAAAGTTCTTTATATGTATGGTTTTATATCATGCACTATTATCTTCACTGATATGCTTGCTCTATTTGAATATTTAATTATTAATTTTAATACTTTTTATATTCATTGTTTCCTTGGTTATTTTACTGTAATCTTCAGAGTATGTGTGAATCATTTCATCAAGTTTTACCCACACAAGATGGTAAATTTTGACTGAAACTACAAAAAAACTGTTGGGCAATGAAAAATGATAGGCAGTAATGACTCTATTATGAACTTCCTCTGCAATATAATACAATTTTTCTCCTTTTGGAAAAAATATATAAAATCATATTACTTACAGGATTTTCAATAATGTTTTGGAGAACGGTCTAAGATGGCAGTATACGAATACTCTGAACTCGCTTCTTCCCAGGGAACCACTGAATCTACACATTCCTGATAAAGCACTGAGGGCTGCTTCCACAGCGTCTGTGCAACAAATGAGAGAGGGACTACAGAGGAGTAAGTAGAAGAGAACAGAAGACGTGGGATCCTGGGAGCCCTACCCACAATGCAGTGACCTCCAATGGGGGGGATATCACGCAGGGGCCCATTTGCAGATTGCTCACCCTCCTAAACCACAGCAAAAAATCAATGGTTTAAGGACACTTAGACTACATGGGAAGGAAATCAACTTACTAACCCTGTTTATAATTAGATCCTTACTCCCCTGAATGACTGCAATGAGAGATGATCAGAGAGATGATGCAAAGAGAGATCTTTTTTTCCTGGGAGAAGAAAGTTGGAAAGAAGTTAACCTTACTCTGTTGAGTATCTTTTTAAAACAAGCCTCAAATTAAAGAGATGTCTTCTGACCGAACTAAGAAAGTGGGCTAGGAAGAATTAGAATGGAATTCTAGATACTTATTGCCATTCATGTCATTACTGTTAGTGAGATTTTGTTTATATTGTCTCTAAATGTAGTTTTGCAAAGTGTTCCTTTGTTTTAACATAGAGTCCTATAAGATTTCTCATGAAGTTGAGGTCCAGTGATATCATAAATAGGATGTTTATCAAATTTCTAATTGTTTCTTGTTGGTAAATAGAAATGATAATTGACTTTATATATTGATTTATAACAGGCCATTTCATAGACCTTACATATTAGGTCTAGGAGATTTTCAGTTGATTCTCTTGGGTGTCTCAGGCACATAACTTATTATCAGCAAACCAACACTGATTCAGGCAACATTCAGTCCAAAATCTAGGCATTTTGTATTTCATTTTATGGCACAGCTATCGCTTCTATTAAAAAAAAGATAACAGTGGCAGTGATGATCAGCTTTATCTCCAGCACAGCATTTGCCTAGGTTATGTCCGAACAGTTTTAGTTACATGGTATGTTAACACAATTTCATTGTGTTGGCCAAAAGTTCATTTAGTTTTTTCCATAAAATAAAAGACACATTTTTCTTTTTTTATTTTATTTTAATTGTTGTTCTTGTACAGTTTTCTGTCTTTTACTCCCATCCCAGCCCACCGCCCCAGCCTGCCCCATCTCCCTCCCATTTCCACCCCCTAGTTTTTGTCCATGTGTCCTTTATACTTGTTCTTATAAACCCTTCCTCTTTTCCCCCTGAAATTCCCTCCCTTCTCCCCTCTGGCAACTGTCAGCCTGATCTCAAAAAAGACACATTTTTCATTTTCATCAATAACTTTATTGATTTGGATATTTTAAGTATGTCAGCTATCTCCCACATGGTAGAATGTAGATTGTTCTCAATTAATGTCTCGATTTGCTCTCTATTGACTGCAACTGGTCTACTCAACTGTGGAGCATCACCCACTGAGAAATCTCTAGCACAGAACTTCACAAACCACTTTGGACATGTTGGAGCAGTCACAGCCCCTCCTCCATATACTGCACAAACCTTTTCTTTTGTGTTTCAGGTGCGTTTGACCCTTCTTGAAATAATAAAGCATAACATGCCGAAAATGTTGTGTTTTTTCTCCCATCCTCAATATTAAAATGGCTACACATCCGTGGCTGGTGTGGCTCAGTGGATTGAGTGCTGGCTTGCAAACTAACGGGTCTCCAGTTCAATTCCCAGTCCAGGGCACATGTCTGGGTTACAGGCCAGGTTCCCAGTACAGGGTGTGCGAGAGGCAACCACACATTGGTATTTCTCTCCCTTTCTGTCTCCCTCCCTTCCCCTCTTTAAAAATAAATAAATAAAATCATAAAGTAAAACAAAATAACTACACAAAAATTCACCAACTCTGATAAGCTTTTTTTAATGCATGCTAATATGACACCTGTCACAATACAATCTAATAAAATTGTTTTGAATGAAATTAAAGACAACTAAGTGCTACTAAAGCCATCTTATGGGAAAAAAACAAATGAACTTTTTGGCCAACCCAATATTATGTGGAAAATATTTCATGATTAAATAAACATGGAAAAAAATGTTAGGCTTTGTTAGGCAAACCTCATTAGTGAATGAAGCTTAGAACATTTAAAATAATACTGTGAATCTCCTAGAATCTAATATTGTTGGCTGTGTATCCACAAATTATTTAACCAATTTAGATCACTAATTCATCCTAAATTTACTTTCTATTTTGGATATATCAAAAACAGATATAAGTTGATTTTATTTTCTAATAGTTAAAACTCTTCCAAAATCATGATTTTTCTCCACAGATTTGAGAACCGCTAGTAATATAATATTTATATTTCTTGTTTAGTTTATTATGCCAATAGGATTTTTGTTGTCTTTATCAAAGGCATTTTTTCTTTATGTTTATTATACATTTTATGGTTTTGGTTTCTTATAGCTATTTTTTACATATTAACATTTTATAATGTTAGGACACCTTACAAGAACACTCATTCATAGTTCAGTTACCCCTTTGAATTAAATTTCACTCAACTAAAATGACCTAATTTACTTGGTATTATTACTAGTAATACAATTTCATGTCTTTTATTAAGCATTTGTTTTTTAAATGTACTTATATTTTCAATCACTTTGCTTTTCAAACATCTATAAATAGCAATGGGCCTTTAAAAATTGACTAATACTGCAAATATGTGTTTTAATAAGTAAATTATCTCATTCATATTTGTTATTGTATTTTATTTTATTTCAGTCAACTTTCAAAGTGTACTACTTCTTCTCTACTTCTATATTCTCCAGTGCTTTAGATAAAATATATCTTATTTTTAATTTTATTCATGATTATTTATAAAGTTAAACAATATTTTAAAGCATATTATTCAATTATCAGAATAAAGTGTGAACTGGTATTTTTTGGAACTTACTTTTTTTACAATAAATTCACATACGCTGCCCTAAAATTTTTGTCTTTGTTTTCAAAAGACACGCCTCTTTTGTTGTTTTAACTGGTATCTGTACACATAATAAAATGAAATGATTACTTATCCAAATAGTTCTAACTCTAAAATATCATAATCTAAACAGTTCTGACTCCAAATTACTATAACATATTATTCAATAATGGGGAAATAAACAAGGATTTGAAAGAAAATAAATATTAGAAAATACTCATTTATATATTCCATCTTCATTGAATTAACAGTGTTAGTTTTAGAATTATTTTAGGTTATATTAATCTCAATTTCATATTGAATTTGCATTCTTTTTTTGCATTTTCACTTTTTTCTCTCTTTACTGCTCCTTCATCTTCTTTTTTTTCCCATAATTTTATCCTATCTTTTCTTCTTTCTCTTCTTGAACTTTAATTTCTCTACCCAGGCCTCACTGTCTTCCCCATTCATACAGTCTGAGACCACCCACAAAGATAGCTGGCTGCTAGCAGGTTTCTCTTAAATGCACCTATAATCAGAGGTATCTATATCACCATTGTAATCATTCATGGGGTAAAGAGCATCAGGGCAGCAATCATAAGACTTAAATAATGTTCACAACTTTCCCAAAAAAGTTCCTCTAGAAACAAAGAATTCCTTATTCTCACCACTGAAGCTCCAACACCTATCCCAATTATAGCACAATTATAAAGCTAAGATTTACAAAGTATAGACTAAATTAGAACAATGGCCAATACCAACATTCAATATTATTTAATGAAATACTTTTTTTTCTTAAATAAAATCAAAATAGTTACAAAATATATTTCTATGCTTTAGGTTATTTTATCTGTGCAATGTGATGATTCAATTCTTCTTCCATTTTTTTCCCTCAAACTCTAGACATCTCTATTCCCCAAAACAGCATGGCCTTCATTGGATGAGGATGCATTGTTTATATGCTAAATACACCTTCATTCTTTTTGCATTAGCCAGTAACAATTATACCAGTACTACTATTTTTTTCATGAGGTCAATATTTTACTCTATTCAAAAACTTAAGAAACTAAAGTTTTATTCCATAAAATGTCTTTAATTGCTAATTTAATTTGCAATTTAAAAAACGTGTTTTTAAGAGATAATTTGGCAACAACATACATCAAATTATTGTTCTCATTCTGACACTAACACATGCTATCTTAATGGCAGCCTTACTTATTTGATGAGTGCAATAATATTAGTGTCCATTTAAGTGATCATTTGATATCTTTGAGGTCATAAATATGTATGCAAATCCAGGAATTAAAACATAACCCAGAATGTATTCACATTAACTTTTATATTATTATAAAAATAAAACACACAAAAAATTAATTGTTCTAAGGTGATCTCATGGACGATAAAATTGTATTCTCTGACCATAGTTTGAGAAACAGCATACTACACACCATGCTGAATATTAAAGGATTGAGAGGCATAAGTAATTTTGATGTGAGAATGTACTATAGACAGACAGGCTGTAGATGAGATGTCAATGAGCCAGACATCTGCTTGAAGTCTCATTTCACTGACAATTCCATCTCTTAGTTAGTGATGAAGCAATGAGGGACTATTTCTCTGGACTTGACTTTGACCAAAAGAAAGAACTGGATCATGAAATACAAGTGACAGGAACCTTGGGAGAATGTGAACTTGTCATCTTAATGTTTGAAATAGCCAAGAAAGGAAACAGCACCATCTGACAGGTACCTTGTACTTTAGAAAAGCAAATTTCAAAAATTTTAGACAGGAGATTTGAGTGATTTTATGATCTTAGTCTTTTAACAGGACTAGGGGCCTTAAAAAGCAAATTCTAATAAGAAAATTATACAAGGCTACAATAAGGTAGAAACAAAAAGGAAGTATGTATAAAGGAAAGTAACCTAGCTATGTACATTACACTGCATGCACTATGATAAAAGGAAAGGGAAAAGGTTATATTTTGAACATCTTTTATGTGGAAACAAAATGCTAAGTTGTTCACACAGAGGTGTTCCTGTATCCATTTTACTGGTAAGGAAACTAAGGCTCAAGAAGAATAAGGAGAATCCAGAAATATAAAATCCAGCATAGAATTACTAAGATAATAAAAAGATCTGTCAGCCATGTGTAAAGCAGTTTTTAAAAAAAAGAGAAATTGTTAATTCTAGTACTTGACCCTGATCACTTCATATTAACCAAAAATAGTAAATAAGCATAATAAGTTAATGCTCCCATTCTCTATGATGAAATCATACCTAATACTAGTAAGGATAAACCAAATGTAAATAAAAGACACTAAATGGCCATACCTATAATAAGTAGTAAATTTAAGTGTTCACGGATATATCATATTCAATATTTTTAAAAAATGTCAATAGGTTTGCCCTCCTTTTGTCCTCTTCTCAGCAGTGTGCATATAACAAAATATTCAACTGATCCACTGGCAACAGGAAACTAAGCTTCTCTTTTTAGAATCTAAACTAGGAGACTCAGAAATGGTAACCAGTCAGACAAAGGTAAGTAGTTGAACTGAAAGTCATTTTAAGTCAGGCCAGGGTCAGCATTATGGCAATTACAAGTCATTTTGTACATTGATATCATTTAGGAATGAAGAGCATAAGTAGCCAAAGAGTTCAAGTATTCTAAGAACAGCAAGATGATAAGTATGAATATAGAGAAAAATATAGGTGACAAAGCAGATATCCCAAGAAAGATAGGGAGTAGCCTTAGATACTGGCTTTCCAATTCCAAGTGTCTGGGCACCCTTAGTTTCTCATCTCTGAATGCCTAATTAGGATACCATCTGTAATGGATACTGAATATACTGTACATCGCCTCTAATTCTGGGATTCCTCCTACCATCCCCATGATTAAAAGGGTATTCATATTCATATAACTCCATCTCCTGACAACAATGTTTGATTAATCCAAACACAGAAAACAACCAAATGAGACAAAAACCAAAAATGTCCATTCCTACTAAATGGAAAAAGGTATTTGCCGATGATAAGGGGCTACTATTCAAAATATAGAAAGAACTCATGCACTTTAACACTAAGAAAAGATGCTCAAGGTCACTAATCAGAGAAATGCAAAATAAACCCACAATGTGATTATCACCTCACACTTGTCAAAATGGCTAGGATCAGTAAATCAACAAGTGCTGGCAAATACGCAGAGAAAGGGAACCCTCCTGCACCTTTGGTATGATTGCAAATTTGTGCAGCCACTATGGAACATAGTTTGAAGGTTCTTCAAAAAATTAAAAATAGAACTACCTTATGACTCAGCAATTCCACTCCTGGGTATTTATTTGAAGAAATCCAAAACACTAATCAAAAAGAATATGCAACCCTATGTTCACTACAGCATTAATAACAGTAGAAAGGATATGGAAGAAACCTTCCATAGAAGGGTTGTACATAGTATATGCAATGGAATATTACTCAGCCATGAAAAGAATTAAATGTTATCATTTGCAACAACATGGATGGACCTAGAGGACATCATGCTAAGTGTAATAAGTCAGACAGAGAAAGACAAACACCATACAATTTCCCTTGTATGTAGAATCTAAAGAACAAAGAAACAGACTCATACATAAAGAGAACAAACTGAAAGGAACCAGGTGGGCAAAGGGCTGGGTGAAAAAAGTGAAGGGTTTAAGAACTAGAAATCTGGTAGTTACTAAATAGTCAGGGGGATGTAACGTATAGCATAGGAAATACAGTCAATAATAAGCGGGTACTAGACTTATCAGTAATATCACATTATAAATTATATAAATATTTAACCTCTATGCTGCACATTTGAAACTAATATAATATTACATTTCAACTATACTTTAAAAATAAAAATAATTTAAATAAATAAAAAAGAAATTGGTTTATAC
Source organism: Anoura caudifer (assembly GCA_004027475.1). Classification (NCBI taxonomy): domain Eukaryota; kingdom Metazoa; phylum Chordata; class Mammalia; order Chiroptera; family Phyllostomidae; genus Anoura; species Anoura caudifer. The sequence continues at coordinate 55,623 of PVKU01009333.1, forward strand.
AATAATGGAATTGGGGAGATGGCAAAACCTAGAGAGTAAGTTGGCAAGCAGGAGACACAGGTAAGTGTTAACATTGAAATTCAAGTCTGAAATCAGGCTGGTGGTAGAATTCCCTCCTTCTCGGGAGATGTCAGCCTTTTCCCTAAGACCTACAACTGATTACATGAAGCCTACCCACACTATGGAGGGCGATCTCTTTACTAAAAGTCTACTGATTTAAATATTACCCATATTTATATATTTTGGATATTAAAATATAGAATTTTCTAAGAAAACTAAAAATGGATCTACCTTTTGACCCAGCAATCCCACTGCTAGGATTATATCCTAAGAACTCTGAAACACCAATCTACAAGGACTATGCACCCCTGTGTTCATAGCAGCACAATTTACAATAGCCAAGTGTCAGAAGCAACCCAGGTGCCCATCAGTAAATGAATGGATCAAGAAACTATGCTGCGTTTACAGAATGGAATTCTATGCAGCAGAAAGAATGAAGGAGCTCCTACCCTTTGCAAGAGCATGGATGGAACTGGAGAGCATCATGCTAAGTGAAATAAGCTAGGAAGTGAAAGACAAATACCATATGATCTCACCTTTAACATGAACCTAATCAACAAAACAAACAAACAAGCAAAATATAACCAAAGACACTGAACTTGAGAACAGACTGACAATCACCAGAGGGGAGAGGGGAGGGAAGATCAGGGGAAAAGGATAAGGGTTTACAGGAACAAGTATAAAGGACACATGGACAAAAACTACGGGGATGGAAATGGGAGGGAGGTGGGGAGGGCTGGGGCGGTGGGCTAGATGGGAGTAAAAGACAGAAAACTGTACAAGAACAACAATTAAAATAAATTTAAAAAATAAATGTTACCTATATCTAAAAAATATCTTAAATCAATATCTAGGTTAGTGTTTGAACAAATATTGAGTGCCATGCCCAAGCCAAGTTGACACATAAAATTACCATCACAAACCCAATGACATATGATAAATGGTTAAGGAGAAGAGAAATATTTTACTTGAAAAAAAAGAAAAGTTAGGCAGATGTACAGCACCTGTTTCAAAAGATTTCAAGTTTTTAAGTAAAGAAGGCATTACACTGAGCCACTATAATTCTGAAGTATTATCTTAAGATACAGGCTAAACATTACAAATCAATCTAGAGAACAATATTAACAGCTAAACCATCTAATTTAGTTAAGAAGTAGGATACACATTAAAGAAATATGTGTCAACATTTCAATACTCAAGGAAAGTTACAGTATTATTGCAAAGACAGAAACGCAAATATAAAAAAAAACTAATTCAGGAGAAGGAAAATGTCAGTGTGGTAGGAGGGAGCAGATTCCATTTCCCCCTGCACATGGGAAAGGAACCTGGCTGGATCTGTGGAGAAACGGAGCAGTCAACCAGTGGAAACACAGCATATTTGAAAGTAGGAGATTGAATGTTGTAGCTGACATTGAAAAATCAGAGGGTAAGGAGAGTACCTCAGAACAATAAGAGCCCAGGGATCAGCGTGGAGACCAGAGCTGCTGAGGCACTGGGCCGGCTCTTGCCAGGCCTGCTACTGGGCTCTAGGCAGGGAGCCAGGTCCATGAGAGACAGCAGAAGGCTGCACGACCAAAGACGCCAGCGTGCAAACGGAGACAACTGCGCATGTGCGACCGACAGCACTCTCGCGCGTGCGCGAGAGCAGACCACTGCGCAACCAGAGAACTGTGGCCAAAGGCATCCGCACGCGAAGAGCACAACTGTGTGACCAGAGATCTGTGGCCCACACCAGGAATCCGGGGAGTGCAAGTGACCCATGGGAGAATCAGAGCCCGCACATGTGAACCTAGGGAGTGAGCAAGATTCATGGGAAACCCGAAGCTCACTCCCGTGAAATTGGGGTGCGTGCAAGGCATACGAGACCCGGGCTCACATCCATGAACTCGGGAAAGTGTGTGCTTCCCAGAAAGGTCAGAACATATGCCCGAGGCCCTGAGCGGAGAGGCACAGGGCTAGTCCTCCCAGAAGGACTGAGTGCTGAGTGCTGTACAGTGACAAAAGCCATACCATCACCCCTCAGCCTTTGCAGCCAGCAAGATGAGAAAATCCAGCTTGGCAAGTGTAAAAACAGCAGGAGTTTTTGTTTGTTTGTTTGTTTGTTTTGTTTGTTCACTTTTCTCTCTTTTTTAAATAATTTTTAATTATTTTTTCATTATTTTTATCTTTTTTACCCCTCAACTCCTTTTGTTTCTCCTTACTTCCTTCTTTATGCCTTCTTTCTTTCTTTCCAATTTTATCTCTTCTTCCCTCCTCTTTTTTCTTCCTTTATCATTTTTTCTTCCTCTTTTCTCTTTTTAAATACCCACAAGTGAGACAAAAAAAAAAAAAAATGGAACAGTGAAAAAAACAGAGTTGGACCCAAAGAGGGGACATTCCAACAGCTGAGAGAGTGGAAGCTGTGATCACCAGGATACCTGAAGGAGACTGCACCACTGAATATCACATGTACTCTACCACAAAAGTTCACATCACAAACCCAGGGAGCCAGAACAGATCAATTTAAGAAGCTGAGGCTGACAAGAAGAGTCTCACAAACAATAGGAAGACAAAGAAACAATTCCCAAATGAAAGGAAAGGAGGAAGCACCAGAAAGAATGCTAAATGAAATGGAGGCAACTTAACTATCAGATTTTGAGTTCAAAGCAATGGTTGTCAGGAAGCTCCATGAGCTCTCAATGAGCTACCGGAAACTACAGGGAAGCTATGATGAACTCACTGCAAACTATATCAACATAAAAAAGGAAATAGAAACTATCAACAAGGGCCAAGAGGAAATGAAGAACACAATTTCTGAACTGAGTAACACAGTGGAAGGAATGAAAAGCAGAATCGATGAAGCAGACCAGATTAGCGAGTTGGAGGACAAAGTAGAAAAAAACACCCAGAAAGAGCAAGAAAAGGAAAAGAGGCTCAGAAAGAATGAAGATGGATTAAGAGAAATGCAAGACAATATGAAACGTAATAATATCCATATAATAGGGATACCAGAAGGAGAAGAAGAAGAGCAAGAGATAGAAAACCTACTTGAAAAAGTAATGATGGAAAACTTCCCTAATTAGATGAGAGTAAAAGTCACACAAATTCAGGAGACACAGAGAGTCCCAATCAAGAGGAAACTAAAGAGGCCCACTTCAAGACATATCATAATTAAAATGGCAAAATTCCAAGGCAAAGAAAGAATCATAAAGGCAGCAAGGGAGAAAAAGTAAGTAACATACAAAGGAGCCCCAATATAGGTTAGCAGCTGACTTCTCAATGGAAACGCTCCAAGCCAGAAGAGAATGGCAAGGAATATTCCAAGTAATGAGAACCAAAGGCCTGCAACCAAGACTACTTTACCCAGCAAGGCTTTCAATCAAGATAGAAGGCCAAATAAGGAGCTTCCCAGAAAAAAGAAGTCTAAAAGAATACACCTCTACAAAATCAGTTCTGCAAGAGACTAAAGGGACTGCTTTAAGGAAAGGAAGGAAAATAGAGAGAGAGAGGGGAACACAGGCACGAAAATGGCAATGAATCAATAACTGTCAATAATAACCTTAAACATAAATAGATTAAATGCTCCAATCAAAAGACACAGAATAGCTAAATGGATAAGAAAGCATGACCCACACATATGCTGCCTACAAGAGACCCACCTCAGGACAAAAGACCTACACAGACTCAAAGTGAATTGCTGGAAACAAATTTTCCAAGCAAATGGACAGGAAAAAAAACCCAGGGTAGCAATACTCATATCAGACAAAATGGACTTCAAAAGAAGAGCCATAAAGAGAGACCCAGAAGGTCATTTCATAATACTCAAGGGAAGAATCCACCAAGAAGACATAAGCAATGTAAATATATAAGCAACCAACATAGGAGCACCTAAACACATAAAGAAAATCTTAGAGGACTTCAAGAAAGATATTGACAGCAACACAATTATAGCAGTTGATTTTAACACCCCACTGTCAAAAATGGACAGATCTTCCAAACAAAATATCAACAAAGATATTGTGGCATTGAACAACACTCTGGATGAAATGGACTTAACAGATATATATAGAGCCCTTCTTCCCAAAGAAACTAAATGCTCATTCTTTTCAAATGCACATGGAACATTTTCAAAGATAGACCACATGATAGGACACAAAAGAAGCCTCAACAAATTCAAGAAAATTGAAATCATACCAAGCATTTTCTCCAACCATAAGGGACTGAAACTAGAAATCAACCCCAAGGGGAAAAACTCAAAACCCTCAAAATCATGGAGATTGAATAGCATGTTATTAAACAATGAATGGGTCAAGAATGAAATGAGGGAGGAAATGAAAAAGTCTCTGCAAACAAATGAAAATCAACTCACAATGACCCAAAACTTATGGGACACAACAAAGGTAGTCTTGAGAGGAAGTTCATAGCAATACAGACCTACCTAAAAATGATAGAAACATTTCAAACAAACAACCTTATGCCTATAAGAACTTGAGGAACAACAACAAAGACAACCCAGAGCAAGGAGAAGGAAGGAAATAACCAAGATCAGAGCAAAATTAAATGACATAGAGACTAAAAGCATAATTCTAAGGATCAATGAATCCAGGAGCTGGTTCTTTGAAAAGATAAACAAAATCAACATGCCTTTAAGCAGGCTCATCAAGAAAAAGAGAGCGAGGACCCAAATAAACACCATCAGAAATGAAAGAGGAGAGATTACAACTGACACCACAGAAATACAAAGGACTGTAAGAAATTACTACGAATAACTGTATGCCAAGAAATTTGAAAACCTAGGTGAAATGGACAAGTTTCTAGAAAAACATAATCTTCCAAAACTCAATGAAGAAGCAGAAAGCCTGAACAGACCAATAACAGCAGATGAAATTGAAGCAGTAATCAAAAAACTTCCCACACACAAAAGCCCTGGACTGAATGGTTTCCCAGGAGAATTCTACAAAGCATTTAAGGAAGAGCTAAGCCCTATCCTTCACAGACTATTCCCAAAAATCCAAAATGATGGAAGACTCCCAAACTCTTTTTATGAAGCCAGCATCATCCTAATCCCAAACAAAGAAAGAATACTTCAGGCCAATATTGTTGATGAACATAGATGGTGAAATCCTCAACAAAATATTGGCAAAGTGCATCCAACAATACATTAAAAAGATCATACACTATGACCAAGTGGGATTCATCCCAGGGATGCAAGGATGCTTCAACATTCGCAAATCAGTAAATATAATATATCACATAAACAAAAGCAAAGACAAAAATCACATGATCATATCAATAGATGCGGTAAACGTGTTTAATAAGTTACAGCACCCATTTATGATAAAAACACTCAGCAAAGTGGGAATAGAGGGAGCATTCCTCAACATAATCAAGGCCATATATGAGAGACCTACGGCCAACATCATACTCAATGGGCAAAAATTAAAATCTTTTCCACTAAGACCAGGAACAAGACAAGGGTGTCCACTTTCACCACTTTTATTCAATATAGTATTGGAAGCCTTAGCCACAGCGATTAGGCAAGAAAAGAAAAGAAAAGAAAAGAAAAGAAAAGAAAAGAAAAGAAAAGAAAAGAAAAGGCATCCAAATTGGAAAGGAGGAAACCAAACTATCATTGTTTGCAGATGACATGATAGTGTACATAGAAAAACCTATAGACTCGGCCAAAAAGCTGCTTGACCTAATAAATGAATTTGGCCAAACAGCCGGATACAAACTCAATATCCAGAAATCAAAGGCATCTTTATATACCAACAATGAAACAGCAGAAGCAGAAATCAAGAAAAAAATCCCATTCAATGTAGCAAAAAGAAAAATAAAATACCTAGGAATAAACCTAACCAAGGAGGTAAAAGACCTGTATGCAGAAAACTGCACAACACTGAAGAAAGATATCAAGGATGACACAAACAAATGGAAACATATACCGTGTTCATGGATTTGAAGAATTAACATCATCAAAATGTCCATACTACCCAAAGCAATTCACACATTCAATGCAATACCTATTAAAGTGCCAATGGCATATTTCACAGACATCGAACAAACACTTCAAAAATTTATATGGAACCATAAATGACCCCAAATAGCTGCAATTTTGAGAAAGAAGAACAAAGTAGGAAGGATCACAACACCTGTCACCAAACTGTATTACAAGGCTACTGTAATCAAAACAGCCTGGTACTGGCATAAAAACAGGCACATGGACCAGTGGAATAGAACAGAGAGCCCAGAAATAAACCCAAGTCTCTATGGTCAATTAATATTCAACAAAGGGTGCAGCAACATAAAATGGAATAAAAATAGACTCTTCAATAAGTGGTGTTGGGAGAACTGGACAGCTACATGCAAAAAAATGAAACTCGAGCACCAACTTACACCATGCACAAAAATAAATTCAAGGTAGATAAAAGATTTAAATATAAGCCATGATACCATTAAAGTCCTAGAGGAGAACATAGGGGAAAATCTTAGATATTTCATGCAGCAACATTTTTACTGACATGTCCCCTAAAGCAAGGGACATAAAGGAAAGAATAAACAAATGGGATCTCATCAAAATAAAAAGCTTCTGCATGGCTACAGAAAACAGTATTAAAATAAAAAGAGAACCAACTGTATGGGAAAACATATTTACCAATGATATCTCAGACAAGGGTTTAATCTCCAAAATATATAAAGAACCTACACAACCTCACTCTAAGAAGACAAGCAACCCAATTAAAAAAATGGGCAAAGGACTTGAACACACACTTCTCCAAGGAGGACATACAGAGGATCCAGAGACACATGAAAAGATGCTCAGTATCACTAGCTATCAGAGAGATGCAAATTAAAACCACAATGAGATACCACTTCACACCAGTCAGAATGGCCATCATAAACAAAGCAACAAACAAGTGTTGGAGAGGTTGTGGAGAAAAGGGGGCCCAAGTGCACTGTTGGTGGGATTGCAGACTGGTGCAACCACTATGGAAAGCAGTAAGGAATTTTCTAAGAAAACTAAAAATGGACCTACCTTTTGACCCAGCAATCCCACTGCTAGGATTATATCCTATGAACCCTGAAACACCAATCCAGAAGAACCTATGCACTCCAATGTTCATAGCAGCACAATTTACAATAGCCAAGTGTTGGAAGCAATCTAGGTGCCCATCAGTAAATGAATAGATCAAGAAACTATGGTACATTTACACAATGGAATTCTATGCAGCAGAAAGAAAGAAGGAGCTCCTATCCTTCGCAACAGCAGGGATGGAACTGGAGAGCATTATGCTAAGTGAAATAAGCCAGGTGGTAAAAGACAAATACCATATGATCTCACTTTTAACAGGAACCTAATCAACAAAACAAAC